>VXBR01008869.1:241249-312122 GCA_013400215.1 Cisticola juncidis | reverse complement strand
TTTTTTTTTTGTTTTTTTTTTTTTTTTTTTTTTTTTTTTTTTTTTTTTTTTTTTTTTTTTTTTTTTTTTTTCCTTTTTGGCCAGTGCATAGATCCAGTGATTCCAGGAAGCAGCAGCAACTAAGACCCTTTCTTTGGCTTATAACTGCCAGTTTTGAGTTCAGCATCATTTAATTGCCATTAATAATTTTTTTTTCCCCTAGGTGGGTGGACTACATGTTTTTCTTAAGGGAAGATGACCTGGCAATTTGTGAGCCCCTTCTGGAATTTGATCCCAGTATCAAGGAACGCAACTACTTTACAGAGATGTTATTTTACCACTTACAGAGATTGCACTGCAAAATTTCATGTCCAAGGAATTGATAAAACTGTTCAACAAAATTAGTCCTTAAAGCATTTTATGTGTGGACTTACTTTAAACACTTCTTCCTGAGAAGTGTTAGTTAAATGGTACCACTTGTTTCTCCTCTTATAACAAGTTTAAATCTATAAAGGACCTATCTTTCAGTCCATGGCAGCTTATTTTCTCGATTAGCCTTTGGTGTAGGACCAAAATTTCTGAAAATTCAGATACTTGCATCCACTAGTGCACTTAAAGAAGTCCAGGAGGTCCATGAGACAGATTCCCTTGAGACAGATTTTCTCTTCCCTGGAATCCTATCAGCTGCTTAGCAATATCCTCCTATGTTTGCTCATGTGCTGAGTGAATTTGTGTTTCTATACTACCATGACAGGAAGTCAGAGTTGCTGCTCTGTTCCCAATATTTCCCCTGCACCCTTTTACCCTTTCAATCCTCTCCCTCTTGTGTTCACAGCTGAGCTTATATTTGGAGAATGCTTTACCCACCAGACTAAATTAAACTGTGGAAAGTAATGAATTAAAAGGAAAGAAGGAGCAAGCAAAGCTTGACTGCAGTTTATTGGTGATGGCTCTGAAACAGAAGAGCTGCTTTATGCTGGCAGTAAACAGAGTCCAGCCCATGCTCCTGGAATTATATTTACAATTTTAAAACAGTTCTTTGTGTTTTTAGCAGATGGTGCACATTTTGATAGTGGTGGAATTTCATGGTGGTTTGATTACTGCTAAACTGTGAGAGACCTGTTGAAGTTTGACAAAGACAGTAATTGCAAGGAAGACTAGTATTTTCTGGACTAACTTTTGAGGGATGTAATTTTAGTAGTATTCAGTATTACAAATATCTAATTTTCAAAATCATGACCACAGTCTTTTTGAGTCTGACTTAAAAATAGGTATTTTGAATTCTTTTCCTTTGCTTTCTGGTCCTTTGTGCCATGTGATGTTTTCAGATGGTGCTAAGTGCTGGCTATTAATTTGAAGACAGCATGAGCAAAATTCTCCCAATTCTGTCTCTAGGAGTTTGTAATACAATATTAGTATTACAAGTATTGGCAGCACTGCTGGTTTGTAAAGGAACAGCTTAGGCCTTGGCCAGATGCCACACAGCATTTGCTTCACAGAATCACAGAACTGTTTAGGTTGGAAAAGACCTCTAAGGCCATTGAGTCCAACCCTTAAACCAGCACTGCCACGCCTGTTGCTAAACCATGTCCACAAGTGCCACATCTACACAGCTCTCATCACAACTTCCCTGGCAGCCTATTCTAATGCTTGACAACCCTTTCAATGAATAAATTTTTCCTAATATCTGATCTAAACCTCCCCTAGTGCAACTTGGGAGTCATTCTGTCCCTTGTTACCTGGGAGAGGACACCAACCCCCACTGCCACAAACTCCTTTCAAGAATGATGAGGCCTGCCCTGAGCCTCCTTTTCTCCAGGCTGAACACCCCCAGCTCCCTCAGCTGCTCCTCACCATTTTGACATGAATTGTATTTAGATACACTCTACACGCTTCATCAGGGACATGATTTGGCAGGCACAAATTCCAATGTTTTATGAAGATCTACCATTTTCATGAGACCTTGGGGCACACCAGATTACTAAGAGAGACCCCTTCAAAGAGAAACACCTGAGACTGGAAAGCAGGTTAGTACTGTGTGACACTCTGCTATGTTAGCAGTTAGTGCTAGCAGAATAGTCCATACACATAAGGGAACTTTGGCACATATTCCCCAAGAGACCTTCATCTTGCCTGAGAGATGCTCAGAGAAAGCAGAGACAGCAAAGACAAACACCAAAGAATTGATATAAGAATGACAGTGTTACACTGAACCTCTTCAAGGCTGTGCATCAAACAGAGGACGCGATGAATGTGTATATCCTTTATGTAAGTAAGAATAATAATAATAACAGTATCAACAACAGCAACATTTCGCAGCTGAACAAACGTTAAATGCTGTGCTCAATACATAAAATGCTGTGCTCAACTGTTCATCAGAGCATTTAGCTTAATTTGCTAATTAAATGCAAAATGCGTCTTGTAAAAAATATTTGCCACACGATGGCAGCATAATCCAGCGATACAAAAAAAAATTGGCTGTCATTGCTGGGAAACTGCAGTTTTTAGGCGGCTGATGGTTACAAAGCCACAGTACATCTGAAAATGAAGCGCTGGCAGGCGCTGAATAGCTCCTTTGCACAGTGCAGGCTAAGTGGCACAGTGGGTTAGTACTGTCGGCTTTTTCTTCTGGGGACTCGGGCTTACATCCTGGCTCAGCCTGTAAATGAAAGCAAGTTGGGTGGTCTCATGCCAGTCCCCATTTGTGCCTATCACTAAACCACCGGGCAATTTGGCATGGCCAGGAGGTGCTGCCTGGGAGAGGAGCAGGATTGGAATAGGAGAGGGACTGCGGGTCATGAGCAAGGTAAACTGGAAGACCTGTGAAGGGAGGTTTGTGTGGCAGCTGCTCAGAAATAATGACAGCCACCATCTGCCATCAGTACTAATGTTATTCTGAATATATTTGCAAAGTAGTGCTTGCAATCCAACTCAGATGATTATTTTATCCTTTTCTCTTTGCTATTCATGATGTTTTTGCCAGTGGAAGAAGCCAGGAAGCACTACAATATTTTGGCCTGGTTTTAGGTGTAATTATGAAGAACAAATTCATCTAACTTCTGTTTTGAAGAGAGGGTAGAATAAATTCTTAAATTCACCCAAGTATCTAGAACACAGGAGAAAAAAGTACAAGGGTGCTACACAAATCTTCAGTGTCTGGATGGTCCCTGAGGCGTGGCCCACGTGTCTGTGTCAGCCCCGTTGTCCAGGCTCTCCACAATCTTAACTTCTCTGGAAACCCTGGTGCTAGGACAATGCTGTTGTCTATATCTTATTGGTCTGGAACCAAAACTCAGAAACTCTGAGTCATGTTGAATACTGAGAATACTACTGAGACCTGAATCTGGATATATGAAGATGGGTTGTAGGGGAGCTCTTGAAGGAGAATCTGTAAAAATGAGGAGTAAAGCCAGGAGACCAAGTGGGACAGATGGAAAAGGGAACATGGTACTGCAAAAAATGGGAAACCGATTCAGGTTTTTAAAAAGAAATGATGCAGAAAATGAACACAAGTTTAGGAGCCAGAGTACTAGTAACAATAGTGGACAAATGTCAGAAAAGAGTTAATTTTTGAATCATTTTTATCAAGTATCAAAGCTCTAAAAAAGCTAATAGTACAATAAGAATAAACTCTAAGTAATCAGGAAAACCAGAAAAATGTGCAATGTCTGGAGAAAGGAAGTTGTAAAGAACAAAGAAAAAGCATGAATATAAAAATATACTGCCGAAAAATGCAGTTTTTGAGGCAATTACTTGTGAAGCTGTGCCAACTTCTATAAATACAAGTGAAGAGATATTATAGAAAAGTTGAAACATTTAATTTTGGCATTTTCCTAGCAAAATGATTCAGTGTTTATTTCCAAGTTCAGTTCATTTTACAGCTGAGTTTATTTTAATTTAAAATAGAGTAAGCCAAATGTAAAAATGAGATAGGATTTTTTTTTAAAGCAACAAAAAATTGTTTCAATGATACCCTGGAAGAATTATTCTCCCCAGTTTTTCAGTTCTATCACTGAAGTGAAAAATCAATTATTTGTGCAGCCCTAGTTGTGTAATGAAGCATGTTCAAGAGAAACTTTGGTTAGAGATGTGGGTGCTCCTATCTTAAAATTTTGGAATTTTAGACATAGCTGTGTATCTCAGAGACATCTGAGGAGCTGGGTGGGAGAGGGGGCAAAGGAATGGGTTCATTATGAAGGATTATATCACCTGACTATTGCTCTCTGTTATCCATTGAAATCTTGTTGCCTCACTGATGCTGCAAGTCTGAGTTTTCAGTTTTGCATGGAGGTGTAAAACTTTTTCATCTTATCCATGCTTCCAGGGTAAACAGATCTCTTTAGAAAGAGGGAAATCTAGGCAGGTAGTGATCTCTTAGGTCATCTCAGATTTTTTTTTCTTGTGCTGGGAAATGGCTGATCACACCAAAACCAAGTTCATCACACACCGTTTTTACAACTAGGACACTGTTGATCACAAGAGAAGCAAAATACACTCTTCTGTACCAACCATTGTTGTAACTTTATTAAAACAAGCAAGGGCTGGTTGAAAAAAAAAGCCATAAATTTCTTGTCAGTTGTGCCTGCATTGGAACACAAATGTCACTTGTGCGAATTCAGTCCTTCAGAAGAAACACTCTCCTGTGCCAGGAGTTGATTTTCCACATGCATAATCACTTTGCTTTTTACTGGCCACACACTGTTACAGAGATATGAATTCTTGCCTAAGAATGGCAATGCTGTTTTGTTCTGCAATTTCTAAATGAAAATACTGCTGAAAAATTATGGAATACCAGAGATCTCACTTCTGCAGGAGGGCACAGAAGAGTAAGCAAGGCCACTGTGCCACCCATATCTCCAAGTGAGGGTGCTGGAGCGTGCCCAGAGAAGAGCAGCGGAGATGGGGAAGGGTCTGGAGTACAAGTCAAGTAAACAGTGTCTGAGGGAGCTGGAAGAGGAGAAGAGGAGGCTCAAGATGAATCTTATCTCTCTACACCTCCCTGAAAGGTGGGTGTAGCCAGATAGGGTTTGGTCTCTCCTCCCAAGTGACAAGTGACAGGGTGAGAGGAAACGGCCTCAAGCTGAGCCAAGGGAGGTTCAGCTGGAACATCAGCCAGAATTTCTTCACAAAAAGGGTTGTCAGGTACTGGAACAGGCTGCTCAGGGAGATGCTGGAGCCATTGTCCCTGGAGGTGTTCAGGAAAAGGATGGACATGGCACTCAGTGCCATTGTCTAGTTGACAAAATGTTGATCAGTCAAAGGCTGGACTCAATGATCTTGGAGATATTTTCCAATCTAAATGATTCTGTGATACACTAACTGTCTTTCTTTACACTCTTCCCATTATGACAGTAGTTCCAGAGACACAAAGATACTTACCTTTATTGGGTGAATGAACACGCCAGTAACTGGAAATAAAACTGTGAAAAGTTAAGCTCTGTAACACCATGCCTTCTCCAAACTTTTCTCTTCTCCGATTTTTTTCACCAAATTTACACTTAAAACAGCACAGACATATTCGTAGAGGTCATTGTTTGGTGTTTTGCTGATGTATGTCCAGGAAGGCAGGGCTTCTCCCTGCTGTCTCCATTTGCTCCAAGCAACACAACTTCCCAGATGCAAGAGATTCAGCTTGCATCTTTTAATACATTTCCAGTACTTCTGATGCGATATTCACTTCCATTAGATGACAACTGCTAACTGAAATTTTTGCCAAATGAACCCAGCACCATAAAACACTTTCATGGGCATAACAGTGGATTGTCTAAGAAGGTTGTAGTGTTACAAAACTGAATTTGGCGTTTGGATCATCTAATTATGCATCCAAAATGAACTAGCAACTTTACAGTAGCTGAATCACTGTTTCATTTTTTTTTCTTTTTTTAGATTTTGCAGATATTAATATGTATTTGAATTTGAATAAACTTTGGTGAGGTGAACACTGGTTTCTCTAATTCTTAATGTTCCTACCTCCCATCCTTTACTTTTTTTTTTTTTGATCAGGAAATTAAGCAAGTATTTGTAGTGAGGAAGCTGTGCTCAAAGTCCTGCTGTACAAAATGGCCTATAATTCCTGAAACCCCATACTGATCTCTGAGTTTGTGCAAAGCTTGTGTTACAAAGCTCTATAAAGAAATCTAAATCACAATAAGAGCAGTAATGTAAAACTATTTTTATTGAAAATACATCTACAAAGTAATGTTTCTCAATCCACTCTGGGTGCATAGCAATGCAGAACCAGTGAGGGATGGGGAAGGGAATCTTTCTATAATACCTGATTTCCATAAGAAACAAAGTTAGTATAAAAAAAGATCACATTCTTTGTGACACAATTCATTTTTCTCAGCTGATGTCATAGAAAGACAGCCTTTTATATTGTCTTTGCAATGTATTTCCAAACAAATCTTAACAAAAATTTAAAATGTTATGCCATAAATTCTACAGTTAATGTTTATACACACATTCTGAATACAGTATCTATATAAAAATATCTCTAATTATATATCAGAAAATGCCTGTCTGTATCCTAGATTTGCATTCTGTTAGCAAAAAAAACCCAAAAAAAACCAAAAGCCAAACCAAAAAAACCCACCCAAAACAAAACCCCAAGAATTAAAAAACAACCCACATTTTCTTTCAGTCAGTCACTAAGAGATTCATTTAGAGCTTTCTTGGTTTGACGCTCAGTAACCTATATTAAACCCTGCTCACTTCATTCACTTGAGAGTTCTTGCTCACATTTTCTGAATTACTCAACTGGAGAAAATTGACAGGTATTTCAGTCCCAAAAAAACAGTCTTTCCTGGGAAAAGATTTGTCTTTGACCAGCATGATGACATTTTCACTACAGTTAATTTTACACCTTATGTATGGACTTTAAGTCACAGATACAAAATATTGAATGTTTTTTAAATGGCAGCTGGGACAATGCAAAGGGATCCTTCATTTCTGTCATCAGAATTATTTTGGCAAGAGAAGGACAAAAGAAGAAAACAATATTTTAATCGAACAGATCAGATCACTGGACATTATTGTGCCTGTCCATTAATATTTTTTCTTTCTCCCAACTGCATCCACATTATAAAACTTCCTGGTTTAACCTCTCTAATAATATAAGACAAAAAGGGAAAAGTATATCATTTGTATTTCTAGAACAGGGCTTCCTCAGGGAATAATCTTGAACAAAAAAGCCACTTGTATTACAAGCTCATTGTTTTCCTTGTTTCATTCTTTCCTTATCCATTCCCTGAAAATTACCTACAATATTTCATTTTAAAATCCATACTAATTAAAATTTCAACATATATTATAGTATTTATGATTTTTCACTTTGCATATCTTTTCCTAATAAAAATACAAAAGCACCCATTAATTTTATTTTCTGAAGACTTTTACCTTATTTTTCAGAAGCTACTGGTAAACTCTCTAGGAATTAAACATTTCACATTAAGATAGGGAGCCTTCTCCACATGGCAAAATGTAAATCCTGTTCATACCTCTATAATTTATTAGTGGATCAGGAATTTGGGAGGTTTCCAATTCAGAAAACCTCTGCTGGTCTCAAGGATTCAGATTCAGAATGCAGCCCATTTAGGATCTGAACATCTCACCCTCTGTACCTTCTGTGGAAGGCTGGCATTGCCTTCTTATAATTGCTTATTAAGTAGCTCATTAGTGCATCCAGAGCGTACAAGTTTTTTTATCCAAACAGAGATGAAGACACATTTTCTGTCTCAGACTAGGGCCTTGCTCCTACAAACACACACAGAGATTCTTTAACTGGGTTGTGATGTTAAAATTAAGGGAGCAAATCCAGGTTGGAAGTACATCCATGCATATGTAAATGGTTGCGAGTCAGTGGGAGCCAACTAGGCTAAATTTTTTTAAAGATCAGCTGAATCTAATTCAAAGAACTGTCTAGATAAAATAACTTTCTCAGAAATATTTCATCTCAGCTGGTAAAAGTGCTGATTTGGGGGTATTTTCTTCTTTATTTATATATCTTCCCCCTTTTTATCCCCTCAATTAATCTCCTGCTTCTTATTGTCCTGCTAGTACTTGAACAATAATATAACACTAGAGAAAAAAAATTTCAGATAAAATAGCAAAAGTCCTGTTAATTTACTTAGCTGGATGCAGTTATTAAGTTAGAAGTGTTGATTGTGTATTTAAGATGTTAGGATTTTTGCAACAGGTATTTAAAAAAATAAAACCATTTTCAGGCTCTGTTATCTGTTTTTACTTTCCAGTTCATAAAAAAAAAAAAAAAAGAAAAAAAAGAAAAAAAAGAATAAAACAAGATTCACAGGACTGAGTAACATATACACAATCTCTTTTTTTATCCCCAGTTAGCGTATGTCTAGCAGGACCAGTGTTGTTGCCTGTTAATTTTTTTTTAAGTGGGAAGCCAACATATACCATGATCGCTGCTAGTTTGGAATATATTTTCATTAATTCTTTCCAGTGCGAGCTTAAAGGGAGAAATCAAGGAATAGTTGAACTTGGTGAATTCAAGATATAAATCGCCGGAAAAAGTGTGTGTTTTCCCACACTTGCAGTGTTGAACTCACGCTTTCTCTAGCCTACATCTTGGTTTCACTATCTATTGGTTTCTCATTCTCATTTTCTTGCGAGATCAGCTGGTATGGTTTCTTCATTTCGTTCTCCTCTATCACGGAATTACCCATCTCAGCATCCCTGTTCTTCAGCTCATGCCGTGATAAATGTTCAACAATTCCTGCTCCAATGGAGTCTCCCAACACGTTGGTAGTGGTACGGAGACGATCCCTAGGGAAAAAATAGTGAGTTACTTCCATCTGTTGCTCAGGGAAGCAAGCAGACTAGCTGCTAAAATAGTCCTCAAACAGCTGCTAGATGAGCCACCTCTTTTATTTCCGTTTGCTTATCTGAACTGTGAATGTCATGATTTCTTCTACAGAAATCAATGGATACAGTGGGTTATGAGTCACAAAATGTGTTAATACTCTTAGCAACTGCACAGCAAGAAATGGTCATGTGATGAGGATGGAAAAGGGAACATAGGGCTTCTTGATTTTGATACTCTGGGGTATCAAGAGTTTAGGTTTACATCCACTGAACCAGGTAAGGTGTAAGCCAGCAAGAATTTACCTTGTTAGGTTTGTCTCCTGACCATAGGATATAATGTGTAACTTAGGGTGGAATTGTGCAGAAATGACTCAAACTGTGAAAATTCATCCTCTCTGAGGGTTCTGCCCATTAGATGCAGGAGGAGTGACTGGCAGTGTTAGTAGGCAAGCATCCACTACATCAGGTGGTTAGATGACCATTTGAAGACATTATGTTCTGATAACAACACAGGCAACTTCTTCCAGGGATCACTTGAGAAGACTGAAGGGTAAAAGACCCCAGAAAAGCTAAATAATAGGTGTTAGATGAAATAGAGGTTGGAAAAAAATCTTCCTTTCATTTATTTCCTGGACCTAGGGGAATATATATATATATATATGTATGTATGTATATAAAAGTATCTGTCATCTTCTACAGACAGATAAATGGAAAAACTGAGGGGCAGTACTTTGTGGTGGCAGTTACACAATTAGTTTTCTTTGTGCTTTCATAGGGTAGACAGATGAACCTTTACTTGCTTAGATAGTCAGCAAGGCTGCCATGAATTAACTGGACAAGATCCAGTTCTGAGTCTGATTGACTGAAAAGTTTTCATTCTCATCCTGCAAAAAAATGAGAGACTAAAGCATTTCTTTGCTTATTTAATTACAGTGTATCTGAAAGTTTTCTTAGTATGTTAACAATTCGGGTTTCTATGTAAACTTTTGCATGCAAAAGAAACAATAATTAAGCAACAACCCTCAGGATCTGCTCTAAGAAAATTCCTTACTAGCAAGAAATAGTTATTCTTTTAAACACTTGTTTCCAACTGCCTTCCAGAGCAAAACATTGTAGTATAACCATAATGTGCCTGGTTATTTCACTGCTAAATATGGTCTAAGCCTTTAACAGCTCCATAAGAATACTTACAAGAACCAGTCCACCGCAATGATAAGAGTGATATCATCTGTAGGCAAACCTACGGATGTGAGTACAATGACCATGGTGACCAGTCCAGCCTGAGGAATTCCTGCAGCCCCAATACTGGCAGCTGTAGCAGTGATGCTGTGCAAAGAGATGGCAAGAGCAATTAATTGATTTCTGTAATTAAACTGCAGTAAAACTTCTCCTTATCATTTGTCAAACTTTCAAACCAGATATAAAGCAAGAAGGCATTTGCTCAGTAGTCAATAAAAAGATGAGCCTAGTCCTGTATGTGAACACCCTACAGCAGCAGGGGACCATAACCCTTGATCCAAACTGTTTCACTAAACCTCTGTCCAGAAATCTTGAAATATGACTTTGTTGGGTGATAAATTCCCTGCTAGATGCCAAGGGCCAGAAAAAAACATTATAGTTACATGACCCCACCCATTGAAAAAACTCCTATGCACAAGCTCAAACAAGTTAAAAGAAAAGATGGGGAGGTTGTTCTGTCCTGGCAGATATAACACAAGAACTTTTGCTCTCTGTCCATCTCACTATAACTTCATGCCAGGTGAAGTCTCTGTCTTCCAGCAGTTAGTGTTCTGCCATCAGAAAACAGAAAGCTGCCAGAAACCCTGAGTCACACTGTCTAGCAATTTGGTAGAAATATGCTTGTTCACACCTGGTTTAAGAAGAATTTGTTTTTGCAGGTGGTTTTCCAGGGAGCAGCTCTAGTACTAATGTGATTTGTATGTGAATGTGAAACATTTGCCTTAGAGGGTGAAGGCAGTTTTGCCTTAGGTTCATGAATACTGAAATAATTTGGTGGGTTTTTTATGGGAGCACTATATCTGAACTTTCAGTGTCTCTGTGTGATAGATATGTGCCTTTGTCCCACTATGTCCACTTGACCCCTTGCTCACACTCCTTTCCTCTGCACATGTACACATCACCCTTTTTCCTTAAACTATGATAAACATAATGAAATTAAAGCAGATCAGTTATTGTTGAATGCTAACTAGTGGGTTGTTTGCTTTTTTATTTCAAACAAGAAGAGTTCTGTCAGCTGATGTAATAAAATAGTATTACTGTTCCTTACACAGCTAGTCCCAGTTGTATCCTGAAATCAGGAAAACACTACCTCTTCTAGCAATGACATTGTGATGACTGTGCTTCAGCTTTGTACATGCTTTATAAACTACCTGGTAACCATTATAAGTCTGTAGGTTGCAACAGCTGCACGAGTTCTTAAAAAAGAAAAAAATTAAATGAATTAAATCTTGTTGTCTTTATTAAGTGCAGTAATGGGAGTGTCACATTACAGTTTTGTTAAAAGGTTATCCAAATGAGACTACATGCTGGGGGTCCTTTTGTGTGAAGAAGATGTAAATTACAGATAATCTGATACTGTAGCAGTTCTTGTTTTTAGCTCTAGATGCTTTTCTTTAATCTCACTTCAACCAGGAAGGTGTCATCACAAAGGTGGTTTTATTAAATGTAGGTAACAGTGGTTTCCATACCTGATTGTGATAATCTGTCCAAAGTTCAGTTCAAAGTTGTTGACCTGTGCTATGAAAATTGCAGCCAAAGCCTCATATAAAGCAGTTCCATCCATATTAATTGTAGCACCAACTGGGAGTACAAATCTTGTAACTCGTTTGTCCACTCCATTTATTTCTTCTAGACACTTAAATGTAACTGGTAGTGTTGCAGAACTGAAACAAAAAGATAATATATGATATAAATTCTGCAAAGAGGGAAAGAGTGTCACATTATAATGACAAGAGATATGGTTCTTAGTTTTTACGTGATCCAGCAGAGCAGAATATTTTATGCACATGCTGAATTTAAGCATTTCTAATGGTGAAGGTTTTCCTAATGCTCTTGAAATTTTTTTCCATCTTTAATTACTGCAATTCTCTATGTAATCCCTAGTCTGAAAGTGTCTAAGTTCAGTGTCTGGTCACAGGATTCTTCTGCCAGGCACAGAATCTATTCAAAATTCCTGCTTCTCAGTCTTAAGTCATGGAGCTGTGATTGAATCATCCCCAAGCACTGTTTTCTTGAAGGTATACCAATTGGACTACTCAAACTATTAGTAAAAAATGGGTTTTCTCTTCTTGTTTGTGGGCTCCCCTAAAAAAGGCATTTTGATAGACGGTTGCGTTATTTTCCCACCTATGGGCTAACACAAGTAGGCAGCCAAGCACCACACAGCCACTCACCTGCTTCCACACCTTGATGGGGCAGGCAAAACCAAAAGGAACAGTACGAACAAGAAAATGGAGTGATTGAGAATAAAAATATTTAATAAGTATGGGAGAAGTTTGAAATAAGAACAGAAGAAACCAAAACAATATAAGTGATGCTTAGGCACAACACCCACAGATGGACTAGTGGCCAGCAAGTTCTGGAGTAATATGTGGTCAGCCTTCCTAAAATCCTTTTTCCCCTTTCATTGCCAAGCACGATGTATGTGGCACGGAAAATCTCATTACTTACTTATATCTGCCTGGCTGTGTGCCCTTCCAACCCACCATGAACCCCTCAGCTCACTGTGGGGGCAGAGTGAGAGTCAGAGAAGGTCTTAATGCTGTGCAAATACTTAGCAAGAGCTAAAATGTCAGCATGTGATCATTGTTGTTTTGGCCCAAAATCTAAAATACGGCACTATATGAGCTGCTATGAAGAAAGTTAACTTTGTGCAAGCCAGACCTGTGTCTCTACATCTAATCACACCAAAGTAAAGAGGTTTTCCAATACACAGCAAGTCAGATTACTTGATTCCAGTTAAACCTTCATTGCTGAATACTTAACAAACTTTCTTTGAATCTTTGAATACTCTATCAATATTAATAAAATTCTGACCAAAAATAAAAAGGAGTTGTGGAAGATTGTGATGGCAGTCATCTCATAGTTGAATTTTAAATGGGTTTTAAATCCACTTGCAGTACAGAATGCTGTCTTGCATCAGCCTAGGTTTTTACTTCAAAATAATCTCAAACACCAAGGATTCTAATTTAGCATCATAGAATATCTGACTGAAACCTCCTGTCTTCAGGACATATTTTTAAAATCTATTAAAATGGTAGTGGTTTTATGAAAGGTCAAATGGTATAGAAATGTAGACTTTATAGTAATGTTTCCTTCTGTCATACATGCAAACACTTTTTTAAATTCACATGACATAACTATGATCACTTGCAAAGAGCAAAACTGGAATTTCTGTTGTAGGTTCTGGTTCTGGTTGGTAATTGGCTATCAGGATTTTGGCCATCACAAACTACTTGGAATAGGAAACTTCAAGACTAAACAAACTAACAAGTGTTCTGGCCATACAGTCTGCATCACCAAAAAGATAAATTTTATCTCAGTTCAGGGTTTCTTATAGAAAATAAACTTCGAGTCAGTATTGGAGAGCAGCAGAACTGAAATACAGTGCCCAAATGAATACAGAGTTCACCAAATATTAAGCAAAATTGGTTCTTAAACTAGTAATATTAAAAAAAAGATATGACTTTAAAATATTGTGTTATACCTGGAAGATGTTCCCAAAGCTGTGACTAATGCCTGGATTAAGCCTCCAATAAATACCCATGGATTCTTTCGAGTGATCACGAAGTAGAGAAGAGGTAGGACAATGACAGCATGAATTAGCAAACCAATGATAACTGTTACAGTGTACATGGCAAGCTGACCACCAATCACACCCATATCTTCCATCTCAACAATTTTCCCAGCAATCAAGAAGAGAATTCCAAGTGGAGCATACCTGCAAATAAGAAATCAGAACAGCATTAACAAAACAAAGTAGAGATTTGGTCCCCCATCAATCCTGTTATGCAGAAATGCACAATTTCACTGTTAGAATGCTCCTATTCAGGAGCAGTTCAAAAATTTAACTCTTTAACTCTTAACAATACAACCTGGGTTGAACCATAGCAGCAACATTTTTGATGGGATTCAGTGGATTCAACATCTGGTAAGGATCTCAAGATGTATAGCATGCCTTTTGGACAGGTAGGGAAATGAATTCTCCTTGGACTTCAAGTGTGATTCAAAAGCTACTTTAGACAATCCTATTATAATTCTGCCTGTGTGAATACAAAGACTAAACCAATGTATGTGTGCACTATACTGTTTCCCATATTGTTGGGGAAGGACCCCACATAGAAACTGATATACTTCTGAAGATTTCAAGCTGCTTCTGACACTTAAGATTTGTAGCTTTTCATATTTTTCACATATTTGTAGCTTTGGCTATAGCTTCTAGTATTTTTCCTATCTTTCTTCCCTACATTTAGGAACAACAAGCTAACCTTATAAATGCATTCTTAAATATTTCTTAATTTTATTTCAAGAAGAGTACCAGCTACAAGGATGTTCTGTTTTCAATCACAATCTGGAACAGACATATCAAAAGTGAGGCAAAAGAAACCTCTGGGCTGCTTCCAGTAGGACAGGACCCCAGGAATTACTACCTAAGTAACCTTTTATTTAGACAGTATCTGATAAGTGTAATACTAGATTAACCATATAAAAATTGTAGAATTAATATACCACATGTGATTTTTGTCATATTGTGTACCTGAAAGGTTTCAAGTAAAGATTTGTTTTTATATTCACTCTAATATTTTTGGGGAGATCTGTCCTATTTTCCAGGCATCACTTCTGGCTATGTTACATTTCATCCACTGGGGCACTGGATAATAAATTCATCAGAATGAGGAAATTTGTATGACAAAGGCTGGCTGCACTGTGGAACAGCAGCACAGGTGGGATGAACTGCTTTTGCCTATTAGGAAGCACAGCTAGAGGTGAAGAAAGAGCTCTTGTTGAGCATAAAACTCAAACATAATTCTGCTGCATCAGTACTTTAGGTACAGCCCTATTCCTGTAAATGTTCACTTCTCACAGTAAGATACCACAGAACAGAATCTCTCCACTGTATCTCAACTGCCCTTTACACCATCAAGTCCATGTGCATATGGATATTTATCTGAATCCTCTGCTTCAACATTTTAAAAGTTCTTGTGAAGGACAAAAGTTTTTAGTTATTGGAGCAAATATACTTATTTTTGGTTTTGTATCTAGTATGGCAGTATATGTGTGTGTTCCTGGATAGACTCTTGGAGTTGATTTGGTTTTTTTTTTTTTTTTCTGTAGTAAGGAAGGCAACAAGATTTCTTTTCACAGTTAAAAGAAACTTCTTTTCTTCTACCTGGAGAATAAGCAGTCTTAATTTTTGAAAAGATTTCATACCTTGAAGGAAAAGGTATTTATTTTATTTACCTAATGAACACAGCAAAGAAAGCAGGAAAATTATGTATATTGAGAGTAGTGCAGCTAAAATGCAAGAACAACTACAAGAACCAGTTGTGTTGGAAAACTATGATAACAAGGTCTTGCTGTGTAGAAATAAGATTATGGGAGGGATTTGCGGGTTTCCTTTAATGAATTCAGATTAGGATGTAAGGAAACTTCAATAGCTTACTGCTGTGATTGCTATCTTTATGAAGGTATAGAATGGCTCCGTATAAGGGTAGAAGCTTTTGCCACAGACTCTGATTTTTCTCATGTCAAAAGTGAAACCCACTGAAAGAGTTGGTGTGTTTGGGCAGATTATTGTCACAGAGTTACAGCTCTAGAGTTCACTCATGAAAAAAGTTCCAAGGTAGATACAATCTTATTGTCTGACTTTCTGCCAAATAAATTCTTGCTACTCAGTGCCTGACTGAAGAAAAAATATTGTTAGTACCTTAAAGAGGAATTTATCAACGAGGCACTTACCACATGATTAGAGCCACCAATCTCATGATAGCCTCATTAAGGCTATCAAAGAAGTCTTTCAAAGCCTGCCCTTGCTCCCTCATGCTCCCAATCACCAGGCCAAAGCTTATTGAGAACACCACCAAGCCAAGGGCATTCACTCCATTCACAGAACCTGGAACAGGAACTATTTCCTCCTTCATGCGGGTGAGAGCTTCCATTGCTTCTGACACATTGCTTATTATGGAAGTCACCGTGGACGTGTCATTGGGTGGAACAGCCACTTTAAACTTCCTCTTTTCATAGTTGGTTTTGAACTGTTAAAACAAAAAGAAAGATAGAAATTTGGTGAATCATAGCAAATGAAGGTTAAAATCACAAAATAAATTATTATTCAATATTGTGGGACATTTGTATTTTTTGCTTAATATTTCTAGGTATAAATGTACTATGATGAAAACTTGGTTTTCCTGAAAGCAACAAAACACCATATTAACTTCAAAAGCTAAGTCTTCAGCTTTAGCTTCTAGAAATCTTGTTCTCATAAATAAGCCAAAGTCAAAACTATTGATTCTTAGTTTGCATTTTATATAAATCGCTTCAAAGTTCTATAGTAATTTTTTGGCTATTGAGCATATTTTCTTGTTCTCTGGACTTTCTTTATTTCTTCACCTTTTTCTATTAAAAAATAAGACTAAGCTAAGCTAACTTTAATATAACATACCTCTTTTTTCTTCTGTTATGGCAAGGCCATTAGTTTACTCTGCAGTAAAAGTAACCACATTTCTTAATTTAGGAAAGGGTTATACATTAAATGGTTCCTTTATGGAACAAACAAATCAATTTCTAAATCTCAGTATGATCTTAAATGTCTGCTTTATCTGCCTTGAAAACCAGTCTTTCACCCTTTAATGTTTTTCCAAAGAGAAATCTACACCCTGAATATTTCTGTCTAAGAACAAAAAAGCCCTGAAGCTCTGTCCTGGTTAAATTCAGTTGAACACAAAGCATACTAAATATCACTAGTATAATGCTTCTCATGTATCTCAGGATGCTGATTAGTCCAGCAGAAAGCTGGTGTCAAGGTTATTCACCAACTTGGGATTTTTATTATTTTTTAACTGCTAGGAAAAGTTTTAGTATCCTTACTGATATCTAGAGACCTGTTGGATGCCTCAGAAGTACTTGAGTGAAATGAAGCAGTTATGATCAAGATGGGAAACCTGAGTATCATCATCTTTCAAAACTAGCCTGATTTAATGCTACTTTCTGCACCTGAATAGTTTTATGCACTCTTTCCACATATTTGAGCTATTCTTCTAAAGGCTCTAAGTCTCTCAGAATGTCAAATAAAACCTGCTTACTCAACATTTATGGAAAGTTTCTGAATAATATGTAGCAGAACTGAGATTCATGAAGGTCAGATGCTCTTTTGAATTTTGAATAAATTTTGCTAAAATGTTTTAAGATTTGGGCTGTACAGAAGTCAGCTGAGAGCTGTATGAGCAGTTGGCTGACATGGAAAAGCCCAGTTCCAATGCCTCACCCACTCAAGTCTAACCTGTGATAATTCTTGTTTGATCTCTTAGTGAGACAATTCTGCTTTTTAAAGTGGCAGAAATCTCCCCAAGCAAAAAATGTTGCCATTTTTTAGGTGAAGCCTGGAGGACTGAATCAGCTCTCACTGACTGTGGAAATGTCAGAGAGGGAAGAACACAGAGACTGGAACTACACAACCAGGGAAGAAGGGATGGGGTTGACTCCTTAAGTAACAGAGTTGTTGGTTCTGAATGTCCTTCACTACCCTCAGGTTCTTCTCTCCCTGACTGCCTGACTCCTACCTGACTAGGTCAGGTGTCAAAAGTGTGACACAGTTGTTGGACAGAGTTGGATGTGTGCTGTCTGCCTGTTGGAACAGGCCATGAGCTAAGTCATAAACTACTCCTCCATCAGAGGTAGTATGGTCTTTATTGGTCTGAGAATTGCCCTCCTCATGTCAGATTAGCTCAGAGTTGCCCATCCAACTACTGGATGGTAAAGTATGGTGGGGGACTTGTGCTGACATCTATATAGGAAAAAGCACAATAACACAAAGATTCTTACTTTCAAAAACCTGTGTTAGAATTTTAGGTGGTAACAAGATTATGCCTTCATTTTATGCTCATTTTGGAATTCTGTCACAGCAGGAACATACTTTTGATTCATTAGTTAAGTCTCTTAGGAGTATAATATGGATTTTAGGAACTCGCTCAGCAAAGTCATTTTCCATTTCAGCTACTAGACTGGCCCACAGAGATGTAGGTCTTATCAGACTTATTAATCAGGCTTAGGTATTCAGAAATACTACTAGGGAGAATAGTCTTTCTGGAACCCCTTTCAGAGAAGGGGAGAAAAAACTTATTTAAAGTGAAACTCAAAATGTTAATCTAAGCAACAGAAACAAGAGCAACTTTATTTCCATTGGAAAATTTCCTTGAGCTCTTCCTTTCATTGTAGCTGACTGAATTCCAGGAGATCTCTATGGATATGCCTTATGTCTTATGCCCAAAGTTGTCTATCAAAAGTCATGAGAAGTCTCTTGGTGAGGCAAAAGAAAGCAAGGGAAACCAGATACAGGAAACAAAAGGGATGTATCTACTGAGGAAAATAGTGTAGGATGTCAGTTGAGTTTCATTCTTACTACTGGTTTTTCAAATAACATTAAAGGCAAAACACAAGATTGCTTAACCACCACAAGATATATTCTCTGTGTGTGAAATAGTGAAAAAGCCAATTGCTTATACAAAGTGACTAGATGAAGGAGCACCTTCAGATATTAAAACCTGTTTTGAAATAGATGAGTTAATAGCAGGGTTGACCATTACTGCTCTGCAGAGTAACTGGTGGTAAAAGATTTTTTTTTTGAGCTTTTATGACATTCCTTCTTTCAGCAGATCTCTATAACAGTGGCAGAGTAATCAGATTTTAATATAGCTCAAACTGACATTTCGCATTGTGATTCTGCTTATTCATGTTTCTTTGCAACTTTCAGAAATAGAAGAAATTAAGCAAAATAAAACCACTCATTGTAGGCTTAAGGGTCTCAGAAGAGAAACCAGAGGTCCATACACTGATAATGTGTGACAGGCTAGGCAACATCACTGAAGTCCTATTATTTTGGGGGATATAATTTCATTACGCCTCCAGGAAGAAGTATTTTTGCCCCATAAGATTTTAGATACAAAATACTCATATTTTTTCCTGAAGTTCATGTACAGAGAACAATTGAGGAGGAAGATAAATGTTATTTGAATATATTAATTTTAATCACATCTGCAAATAAAATGCAAAAATAATGCATTTCTGGACATTTTTTACAAGACATAGTGGTAATGAACAACTGGAAAATTAATTTTAATTGGCTCACTATGAAATAGACATTATAAGTTTTTTACTGAATAATGCAATGAATCAGTTGTTTCATCTTTGATTATTATTTTAGTTTTATTACATACAAGATACAAGACACATACAAGATATCCAGTCATTTGACTTGACTATATTGAAGGACTTTTGCAGAAGCAAAATTGTAAACTGACAGCAGCACGTCCCAGTGGTTTAACTGGGAAGAAGTAATTGCAAATGTAACTATTCTGAAAATTCATAATTCACTGTCATGATTTACTCTGACGTAGTGTCATTAGTACTGTCTGTGCTAGGTCTGTACAATGATGCAGCTTTTGGTGAAGCAAAAAGTTTGGTTAAATGCAGCCCTAAAAAATTAATAGAAGACAGAGATATTCTGTCTTCTTTTTCCTTTGCTTTCCATATGGATATGTGTGAAATCATTTTAAAATTTCCATCTAAGATCTGATGAAGTCATAATGTAGCTTAACTAGCTACATTATCGTGAGGAATAGATCCCATATATTAGTTAGCATTCATTTCTGGATGTGTGATTAACACTTACAATTCTCTTGATAATGACAAGTCCAGGAAAGACTATGTAATTAAAAATACTTCAGAAGAAATGCAGTTATCAGATGCAGTTCTTCAAGATTCAGCTGGTATCAAATTCTACCAATTCACACCAAAATTACCCTCCCCAATTTTTTTGATCGATTCTCTTTCTCTTGATTCTGCAAGTTTGCTTGTGTTTCTGCTGCCCTTTGATAGATCTCTAGAACACAGCACTATGAACAAGCAGCTAAGAAGCAGTATCTGCTTAACAAGCAGACTGCTCACTACTGCTCAGCCTCAGGCTGGAAAGAGTTTTTTAATTTAGCAAAGCAAGATAAATTAAGAGATAGTGGCCAGGGCTGAAATTTAAACCCCAGAATTTCTTTAGATATAACTAGGGGTGAATGCAGAGGCATAGAGAAAATTTTCAACAAAGTAATCTAATTTTAGGTAAGTGTGGAATGTTTACCTGCAGTAAATCTATTCAGATTCTTTTTTTACACATAAAAATCACAAAAGCCTCATATGATCTGTGCATAGTGAATGTTGAGATGTCATATAAAAAAAAATAAAATCAGAAAATATGTTATTTAAATTAATATTCTGCTGTTTAACAGTCAGCCTGAGAGGACTGAGGTACTCAATGGGTTCTTTGTCTCAGTCTTCACTGTCTGGCATCTTTCTCCATCTCTCAAGTCCCTGAAACCCCAGGTGGAATTTGGAGGAGCATAGTCTGTCCCACTTTAAGCAAAGGTTTGGAATCACCTAGTGAAACTAAATTGAGATATATGGGACATGAAACAATGCATTCCAGGAACCTGAGGGAAACAAAGCATTCTCCATTTGAAAATTCATGTCAGTCAGATGGAAGAGGATAGTATCTGGGGAAGAAAATGTGCAAAGAAGGAGGATGAGGAGAAGTAAAAGAAAGGGGAGGCATCTTTGCCTCACTTCTTGTTGGGAAGAAACAGGAAAGGGAATCCAAAGGAGCAAATAACTGAAAGAGGAACAGTAGAAAATTTAGGAAGATATTTCTTAGATAAGTCCTAAAGTTCCAGTCTCCCTTCTCCCTCCAGGACCCTTTGTCTCCCAGCAGCAACCGTATAAAATATTGTCAACTCCACTTAAAATCTCTCCCACTTTGGTTATGCTCTCAATTTCATTTTGCACCTTCCAGGGGCTTCCAATACAACTAGGAAAGAAACCTGCCTCGGGATGCTGTAAGACACAATGTGCACACCTGATCTATCCAAAGATGTGATTTAAATGTGCAGTGCATATTCCAGTGATGATTTCCAGGTGTGTAAAGTTGTGGGTTGGTTTTGCACCATTGAGTGTGGACAGCTATAAGAAGTGTTGTGTTTTGTGTTTGGACCATCAAACAGGGTGGTACACAAACAGATTTGTGCCAGATGGATCATTCCTCTTCATAGATCTGAGAAACATGCGAAATAATGGATGGGAACTTGTGAAAAGAAAATTGTGGGGTCAGACATACAAAATCACCAGGATACCTAAGAATTACACATACTTGTAAACTTCGATCTTTTTTAATGAATCTGCAACAAAATAACTTTTATGTAAAAATCTAGGGTTTGGTACTAAGTTCAAAAAGTAATGATATGACAAGTTTAAAATCCTGATATTTCAGTAAATCTTAGTACTTTCAGTTGATGTTGAAAGTCAGTGAAAACTTTCACTTAATATGTTGTCTTTTTCTACATTGATTTTAGAAACCCCCTTAAGCTTTAAAGCACATGAGAAATACAAGACACTTAAATGGTAACATAATCTACAGGACATCTTTAATTAAGAACCTGGGCTTAGAACTTGCTAGTTCAGCCAAGTTTTCTATTGCAGTAGAGTACTGTCAAAAGAATTTTTTGAACTGTATTGGAAAACTGCTGAAGTGTTCCTATAACTCCTAAATGAAGATTTTTTTTTCAGAAATTCAACTTTAAGTTGTGTAGGATTAAAACCAGTACTAATTTACAGTTTAAATTTGGTAATAGTAATTTCCATTTCTTTTTGTGTATTTTTATCTTATTTAACTCTGTTCCTACATTTTTTTACTTGAACAGTTTCTCAGTCACTATTTTTGCTTTATATGTTGTATTTTTTTGATAATTCCTATAACTCCTCACTTCACTGTGTTCATTTTGCATAAATCTGTGAATGAAGAAAAACAAATATGCTCAGTATTCTAAATGGTCACATTCCTTTGGCTGTAGTTCTTGTCTTGGTGTTACGTCACTTAATGTATACCCTGGAGCTGAATAGAACCTTTTTCGTCTTTTTAATGGTAATTTGCTATGTCAAAGTGGAAATTACTGTTAACTTCTAAATGTTTGCATCACATGTGTTGAAGAGCTACAAGGAAGTAACCAAACATGCCAACATGTGCAAGAGCTGAGTCATTTTTTTGCTGTGAATTTCCTGTATTGTTCTGTGCCAGGATCTTATCACCCTCTTTTTTTTTTTTTTTTTTTTTTTTTTTTTTTTTTTTTTTTTTTTTTAATATCATTTTTTTTTTTTTAATATCTCAATACTAAGTGCTTGGACTTTCTTGTCATCTGTAAATTTAACTGTCTTATGGCATCTTATGGCACTGTCATTCATAAAAATACCAACTGGGGTACTCACAATCCTTCAACAACTCCCATTGCTATCTCCACAAATTCTGAAATTCTTACAGTCCCCTGCTCAACTATTTCACTTTTATTATTTTAAAAACTATTTTTTCTCAGAGGTAAAAAAAGAAATCAAACAAAAACCCCCCCACAAAACAAACAATAACAAAAACAACAACAAAAATCAAAAAAGAGGAAATAAGCAATATTATGGAAAAAAGATGGTACAATTTATGTTTCAGAAACCTTTGCAATTTTTCTAGTTTGTCTGTTTTATGTATTTTTCATTTTTGTTTATTATGAAGTCTCTACTTTTTCCTTTAAGGCATTTATATCCATCACTATATCTAAGATCAAACTAATGGCCTGTTATCTGATTGAATAATTTTGCCAATCTTTTTGAAACTGCAATCTGGAAGACACTTAGATTGCTTTCAAGAGCTCTAGATAATAACTTCCAAACTTGAGAGATTTATGAAAAATACTTGCTGCTACATCCATAATTTTATGCTCTAATTATGTAATTATTTTGAGATAAAGATCATATATTTCCTGTACTTTATTGCATTACATTCTTTGAATTTATTTCTAGTTTAGATATAGACTTCTGCATTTCTATACTGCTCTTCTGCATCACAATACTGAGTTCATCAACATCCTTGCTGAAGACAGAGGCATGGCATTTGGACCTAGGTCTAGTTTCTTTTTAAGCTTTAATCTAGAAATCTTTAATGCAGAAAGTGACTCCTTTTTACTGGTTTCTACAAATAAAGATAATGTTACAATTTCTTTTCAATTCTTCTGCAAGATGTAACTCAGCTGGATCTTGAAAAGTTTATACTTTATTCTCTTCTTGACCTCTACATTTTGGCTTTTTTTATTGCTACAGCAGTAATGAGTAAATTATATCAGTTCAAGATGGTCTGTGAGGTCAGTATGAAGAAATTAGGTTATGGAAATACACGTTCTAGGTTTCACTGCGTCACTAATGTCCTCATTTAAAAACCAATGTAACTAGGTATTATTATTTTGTCCACTGACAGCTAAGATTAAGACTGGGCTAATGATAGAGGATTTTGCAAAGCAAGGTAAAAAAAGCACTCCTAAGAGCTTCTACTGCAGGTGACAATCCTAAGGACTTCTACTGTAGGTGACAAGAAGTTCTCAATTTTTGCTTTGTTGTTGTTGTTATTTTGGTTAATGTCCACAATTTTTTTTTCTTCTGCTTTGAACCTATGTGTATTTCTCACGACGTTCTTGAAAATCTACCAGTCTTTGCACAGGTGGTGAATATCTCGGTATCTCCCAGGCTAACACAACACTGTTTTAGAAAAGCAAGTCCTGAATTCACTTCAATGAACCTTGCTGTCAAGTTCTGAATTTGACATATTGAAAAAAGTAATTTTTGATTTGCCAAGCCAGGTAGGTTTTCTTCACTTCTAATAGCAAATACTGTTTCTCAATACAATTGGAAACAAAACAGATTTGGTTGGTTTAGTTCAGGGGTGGTTTTTTGATAACTTGCAGCAAATACAAGTGATGTTTCTCCTGTAAGTACAAGCAATTTTTGCCTTAGAAATGATATTCCTAAGGCAAAAGTGATTACATTTAATTTCTTACTTTTTCATGTTTTATTTAGAAATGAAAAAAAATAGTTTTTACCTGTTTAAAGCAAGCTTCCACCAGATTTGGAGGGAACATATTTCTGTGAAAGAGAAAGAAAATAACATGAGAAATAATAATACACTAATAATTCCTTTAGTAAGGACACAGCTAATAAAATAATTGAACATCTAATTTTGAGGAATCCTAAGACTAATATGTGATTACATAAACAGTGAGTAGGGCTTTGCATGTAGCATTGGCCTGGTTAGCTTTACCAGGATGAAAGGTGGGATTGGATAGCTCCTGGCAACTGGAATCTTGATATTCAGTATTGCAGAGCAGATTTGGTTATGGAAAAGCATATTAACAAAATTACTAAATGTACAAAGCTCTATAGGCTCATTCTTAATTTTTTCTTTATTAATGCATTATGAATCCAGATTAATAAATAGTCTAAAATTTTGAGTTCTCAAACAATTTTTGCATTTATGTAGCCTAGTAATTTATGATATTTATCACTCGATTTAGTCTTGTTGTGGTTACACCCCAAATCTTTCTGGAGTTCGAGTATTCTATAGTAATAACACATACACATGTGTGTACTTTTGTTGCAGATGGGGGTTTGTTTCTTTGTTTTCCTTTGTTTTGTGCATTTCTGAGAGATTTAGAAGCAGCCTAACTGAATAAATCTTGAGGAATCTGAGTGCAAACCTCTTCATGGAGGTTTCTGTAGTCCCCCTTTCTGGCAGCGTGATCCTTGGAGGCCTTTCTTCGTGTCTCCGGATTCTCCAAATGGGTTAGTGGAACACAAAATTTTGGTGGTTTTACCTGTGGAAAAGCTCCTGAGTTCAAAACCTCAGATTCCCTATTCCCTGGAATATAGCTTTGACATATTAGCTCTGTAAAAGAGGTACTGCAGAGTACTCTGAGCAAGGTAAAAAACAAGATATTATGTCTGTGCCCTCTATTTCAAGCATTGTAGTTGCCTGTTCCTGGAAGTTATTACACATTCATATAATTGAATGAATTAAGTAGATGCACCCAGACTGGTGGCTACAATTCAAAATCAAAATAAATCAATCGATCTAAATCAGGGGTTCAAGTGAAGTGAGAAATCTGTTGCAAGTTGGAAGAAAAGGGGAGGAATTTAGTAATAAGGTCTGTGCTATGGAAGAAGAAAAAAAGACCCATGCAGATATCAAAACAGAGGAAGGAAGGAAGGAAGGAAGGAAGGAAGGAAGGAAGGAAGGAAGGAAGGAAGGAAGGAAGGAAGGAAGGAAGAAAAGAAAGAAAAGAAAGAAAAGAAAGAAAGAAAAAGAAAGAAAAGAAAGAAAGAAAAAGAAAGAAAAGAAAGAAAGAAAAAGAAAGAAAGAAAGAGAAAATCTTTCTTTCAGTATTAAAAACAATTTCTTCCCCTGCAACAGCTTGATTAGGAAATAAATCCATGTATCCCTTTTAAGCATTGTAAGGGTTGGAGATACTGATATCACACAGCTGAAAGAAATTTGTCAACTATGCAGTCACTGTTTAAAATTCTCTACTTTTGCTCTCTGTGCATCTAAGATAACTGTCACAGCTATTGGTACAGAAAATGTGCAATATCATAGCCATACCTGATTAAATCAAGAAAGGCATCTGCTGCTGTCACTTGCACAATTTTGCCTTCTCTGTGCATGTTTTCCTTCGTACCTTTCCCGGGGTGGATGATGACCACAATGATTATGCCAATCAGTACAGCAATTATTGTAGTGCTCATGTAGTAGACTACTGCTCGGACTCCCATCTTCCCTGAGGCTTTACTATCCAGGGCAGCAATTCCTAGTAAATTTAAGCACAACAACATTCACCTGATACAGTTGTGAGGAAAGAGGATGAACTAAGCATGGTGGAAATAGTTCTGTGGAAATATGTTGTGGGAATATGTAAGTTTTGCTGACCACCTTTGAAGCTACCCAAGACAAGTCTTTTGCAGCTCTGCCACTGTCTTCCCATCTCATCCCTAGTTATATAATTGTCTGTTAAAAGAGTTACAGCCTTCTGTGCTTTCTTACACTTCATTAAAAGTAAAGATTATTGGTCTGATGCAGTGTTGCCCTCCCTACATTCCAGTGAGATAATTAATGGTTTCTGATTAATGTCGTTAACCATAGTCTGAAAAATGTGCTGCACATAATTTCTAATTGTAAGATAGAAAAGAGAATACTCTTAAATAATGTTGATAACGTTTACAACAATAAACATGTATGAAGAGTTTTCTTTAATCCCCAGTGGGCAACCTCAGATTCTTCTGTCCCAAGCTATGGAAGTTTAAAACAGATTAAATGCTGCTAGCCTGTTCCAGAAGATCTTTACCATTGCATGAATAGGTCTTTATAGTCTTTCATAGACTTTGCAGAACATGAAACATTAATCCTCATTCTTGGCTCTGTTTGGATCTACTCTGGATATTAGGGTGCTCCCTATGGCATCTTCTGTAGTGTTTGCATTGATGAATGGCTGCAATGTGTTTTCTAACAGAAGGTGCAGTTCTGTCAGGGAAAAAGTTCTGAGTCTCTGAGAAGGGATGTCTCACAAGAGCTGTGAGAAGTGGAAGTGCCCTTTCTTTTTCCAGCAGATGCAGCTAAGTCTGATAGTCCTTAGAATGTCCCACTGCTCCTTCTCCTTGATATTTGCCCATACTCCATCTGGAGTATGATGGCTGTGCCATCTGCCTCAAAGCAGAGCTCTTGCTTCTTGTTGCAGTCAAGCTCTCAAAGTGCAGAATGAAAAAAAAGAGTTTAGGAAATGATCTTTAGTTTTGTTATCTTTTCCTATATGGAATTGCCTAATCTGTACTTCTGAACACCGCCTACACATTTATATGGATGCTACCTTTGAACATATAAAATATAAAAAAAGAGTTGACCAACTTCTGCTCTGGATGTCTGTCTCAGAGGAGAAAACATTTAAAATAAGGTAGGAGGACTGTAGGAATATAAATAATATGGAAGCTTGAATCATGGCCTGGCAAAACGAATTTTTTTTTTAATTATTGAAGATATGTAATGCTTCTGTCAGTCTTCTAAAGGAGGACGTACATTCTCCTGGAGCTACAGGGAAAGCACTCTAACCCCTGATGTAGCTGAGATCAAGGAGGTGTCCCAGGCTTTGATCAAATTTTCAAAGCATAAAACCAATCACATGCTTTATACTTACCCTTTCAGTCCACCTTTTTTAATTTTCTGCCATTTTGGCAGAAACCATTAGAGCCAGTAAGATTTGTACCCTCAAAAGGAATTGTGAAGGGACATCACTAGATTCACACACTGAATTGCTTGGTTTGTGTGTGTGCTATTGTAGTGGAAGAACAAAGTGTTACTGGTACAGCAAGAAACTGGACATGGAAATCCAGCATTTTGATCCTTCATTCCTCTACTCAGCTTTTCTGTCTGCAAAATTGGATTATTATGTTCATGGTAAGTTTACATTTACGTTTTGAAATGGTGTGAGGAAAACAGTAAACACTAGCAAGTTACAAACAGCTTTTTTAACTTTAAAAAAGGGAAGTCATGTAACTCTCGTGCATGGATGATTGGGGGTTTTTTTTAGAGTCTTCAAGTAATGTAAATATGAAATACTGCAAATAATGTTAGCCAAAAAAAAAAT
The DNA here is from genome assembly GCA_013400215.1 of Cisticola juncidis. NCBI lineage: Eukaryota > Metazoa > Chordata > Aves > Passeriformes > Cisticolidae > Cisticola > Cisticola juncidis. The sequence continues at coordinate 284,541 of VXBR01008869.1, read as the reverse complement.
TAATAATTTTTTGAGAATTTCAGATCTACTATCAAACTGCACAACATTTATCTCAGACAGCATTTTTTACAAAATTTGATTTTAAAGTATTAAAATGAAACTTAAATCATAATTTACAAAGTGAAATATTAATGCTTACATACTAGTCCAGTCAATTTAATTTTTATGTATTTTTTTTTCCTGTTCTTATTTTGCTTTCTGAAGTAGTAACAATTTTTTCATTTTGTATAAACCATTTTTAAACTTGTTTTACAACCTTAGCAAAAAAATTAACCCGTAAGGTTTCGTATGAATGTTTGGAAATGCTGACTAATTTTGAATTAGTCAGTTCCCAGTATTCTGTCCTTCACAGATAAAAGGTTCAGGACCAGAGGCTGAGCACTGTCATTCGTAGAGGATTAGAAGGCACACCTGCCTGTGCTTTAACCAAGCCTGTTGGTTTTTTTTGTACTTCACCCTTTATGGTAGGTTGAGCCTCCTACACTCCAAAAATCACTAGGAGTCAGTGTAGGGCATACCTTACCAGTAAAGATTGCTGTTTTGAAGGATTAGATCTTTTGATCCTATTTTCTCCTTGGGCTGATCCTGGGATTGAGTGGTGAACCCTGTGAAAGCAGTATGCCAAGGAGCAAGAGTCATGCTCTTGTCCTTGTAAGCTGATTTCCTCAGGGGCACTCTGAGGGACTACGTGGCTCCTTAAGTTAGGTTGCTTAGTCTCATTCCTGCTCTTGCTATAGTATAATTTATTTCTCAGCTTGGACATAGGGAACAGGAATTCCTCTCCTCTTGAGCTGTAAGTGCCTGTGGCATGTGTAGCAGAAAGCATTCAAAGCAGAGGGATGACAGGCCTAAGTAAGAACAAAAGCTGTATGAAGAGGCAGCGAGTGCTCACCTCCGAGAGCCCTCACTGGGGACCTTCTGGGCAGTCTCCCCTCCCACTGCAATTAATGGGAACTCAGCAAACTGCGAAAGTTTTCAGCATACCGACAACAACTATTGTCTAAAACAATATTTAAAACCTGTTTTTAAAACACGAGAAAGTGAAAGGGGTTGTTTTCTTTGCATTTTAAGATGTTGACAAGATTTCTTAGAGCTGAATAGGGCTCTGGGAAGGTCCCCAAAGCTTTCACGTGTCACAAAGCATTGCATCCTCAGTGTGTCTTTTCACAGTCAGCCAGCAAAACCCCCATTGTCCCGCGGGAGATGTATGTGCTCCTTTCATCCCGCTCGCTGCCCTCTCCTCCACACGCTGCTGGCTCCAGCACCTCTGCCTCCTCTCTTCCTCTCCCTCCCCTTCCCCAGGGGGCCTGGGAAACTTCGCCGTGCCACCAGTCCCCACGCACAGGGATGCCCTGGGGTTGTCAAGGCGATCTGGAGCAGAGCCCCTGTAATTTCTCCCAGCGTGTGCGCTCACACAACATGAATGGGAATGATTTTTTAAGTACTGGTGGGGAGGGAGGGAGCTGGGGAGAAGGAAGGGAAGTGAAGAAAGAAGAGGGTAGGCATAAGCCTGTAAACCTGCAAAAAACTCCTCAGCCTTTACCCGTCTTCTTCCTTCACCTACCCCTTCACTCTCTTGAGAAGTAACACTGTGTATGGAACAAAGACATGAAAAGGAGTTCTCCAGAGTGTCACAAAGCAAAGCACTATTTTGTTCTTTAACAAAAATGCTAGAGAAGAAATGAAAATATTTTAGGATATAGGAGAAGCAAAGAGAAGGTAAATATATAATTACAAGAGAAAAAAGAGAGAGAAAAGATGCAGGGAAAAGGAGAAAAAAATCTAGTTAGGACGAGTTTAACAATTCTGAATTGTTAATCTGATGATTGTGATTCCTCACCTGACTTGATCACTGTTGTGTAAATTGGCATAAACTATTCTATGAATCATCATGAATAGCTACTATATTATGAATAGGTACAATATTATGATTAGTTTTATGTCAATTATATTTGTTTACATTGTATTTATGAAATTACATTTTACATTGTACAGAATTCTAGAATATACCAAATCCAGAGTTGCTGCTATTTTTAATTTTCTAGATCTTGAAAGCATGCTGCATGCAATCTATATGTAATCTTGGATTATAGCAGGGCACACAGATGCAGAGGAATAGTCCTGTACTCCTGCAAGATCAGGCATCAAATACACTGAGCATGTTTTTTTTTAGATGATGTTTAAGCCAAACGGCTTTGAATCTGTTCGTTCAAAAATAAATTCCAAGGAATTGTTTTAAAAGCTGAAATGTAGAACCTATGCTAAAATTCCTACAGCTTCAGAATACTTTCTCCCTTTAATTAGCACAACAGAATCAATGGAATAAACTGATTTTTGCAGAACAGTCCAATGTCCTCAATGAGCTATTTCAGTCTGAATCTTGAGTTTATGCCTAATTTTCCCTATTACAGTACTTTAAACTTTCTACCTGTCATTTTTCCTTTTTTTTTTTTCCTTTTTTCTTTTTTTAGAAAAAGGAAATATACACATTACACAATTAGATGCAAAATTCTTTTTTCCCCACAACAGTAACTGGTCAGCAGCTGGTGATCTGTGTGTAAACTCCTAGTTAGCAAAGCATCCTTGGGTTTATATTTGGCTCCAAAATTAATCACTACCATAAATAGTAGCTTTCAAATAGGATCTCTTTTCTTACACTCCAGAGTAAATAGCAACCCTCTGAGGAAAAACAGTCATTATGTAGGATTTATTTTAGTACCTTGAGTGATTTTGTCTTTCCTCAGAGCAAGCAAGACTGGGGCTGGGAATAGGGGGTGTGCATATGAGCATAGACATTTATGCATGCCTATAATTTCAGTTTGAAAACAGGTAAAATATTCAGCCACTGCTTATCATATTGAAAGTCCCCATCTTTGAATATTTTTGCTGGCCTTTAAAAACTTTTGAAAAAATTAAGTATTTTATGTGTTTGCTTTCCTACACTAAAATTCTTTTGGTATTAATTTTTTCCCCAGCGTTTTTTAAATTTTTGTTTCTTTAAAATCCCTTTTGATGCATAATGATAACCATTTAAAATACAGAACATTTCAGCTGGGGCTGAAATGACCATCTAGGCTAACTAGACTTCAAGACTGACCAAAAATTAAAGTTAATAATGGCATTGACTTCTTCAACACTGACAGGTAGGGATTATTGGCCACCTCTTTGGGAAGCTTGTTCTAATGTGCTACCTCCCCTCTGGAAAGAAATGTTTCTTAAGGTCCAGTCTGAATCTCCCCTGGTGTAGTTTGTATCCTTCCCACAGGTTCTGTCATTTGATCCAGGGAGGTGAGTTCAGCATTACCCTCTCCCCTTCCCCTCCTCAGGAAGCTGCAGAGAGCAGAGAGGTCACTCCTCAGCCTTCTTTTCTCCAAACTGGACAAGCCCAAAGTCCTCAGTCACTCCTCAGGGGATAGTGGTAATGCTGCTCAGCAGGTGAGGGACTGTGCTCACAGCCCAGATGCTCTTGGCTGAGCAGCCACTGCCACGAGATTCCCATCTCTGGGCACAGCACTGAGCACCTCCAGGTCAGGATTCTGCCAAGATGTGGCAACGTGTTGATGAAAATACATAAAATAACGAGCAATTCTGAATGAGTACATAGAACAAACTCTCTATTCTGTTCCTTATACATAGCAACTTCTTGAAACAGAAAAAGAGAGGATGAATTCCTTCCTTATTCAGCATATTAGAACTGAATTGATGGCACTTCCTTGCCAATGGAGATTTTTATATAAATTCCCTTTATGTGTTTTGAACTACGTCTTTATGCACAAAACATTATGAACAGAGCATCTTTTTATTCCTAATTATTTTCCTGTTTACTTTTTATGGTGTCTTCATTAGGAAATTGCAGTTGCTTGTTAAGGACTCCTATGGTGGAGCAGTAATAATGGCAACTGTTGACTCAGGAGTGTTGCCCTAATTTTGTTTCTTTAAGGTTGTCTTTCACTCTCCTAATGAAGCAGTCTCAAATGGGCTACTCCCACTGCCCACATCCACTAAGCTCTGTGTGATGAGTAAACTCTCAGTGTGAGACCATGAGAACAATCCCTTTTGTGTATGTTGATGAGGATTTGTGGAAATGAAGAACACTGTGCAAGGTCACGGTAAAATATGCTGACAGAAAATTTGTAAGGAAAAGCAATAGTTAGGTAAAAACAGTGGAGGTATTGCCCAAGTTTCATTAACATGATTAAGCACTAGAGCTTTATTCTAATAGCAGCTGAGCATGTCCTCTGTGGTACTGAGCATTCCCAGAGAATAAAAGTTAAATTTAGGCTTTGACATTTGGGCCCTTCACAAGATCAGGTACAAATTTTACCCAGTCTCTAGATAAAAGTTTTTAATAATAGTAACAATAAAATAATAAAATTGCAAAGAAAAGAGATAATAACATTTTAAAAGAACTATATGTATAGATGAAATTAATTAATATTGAATCAAAGCATCTAAAACATCCTTAAGCCACTTAAAATATGTCTGAAATATAGCTCTGTATGCCTTTTTACTTGAAACTGATGAGAAAAATTGCTCCCAAATCTCAATTTAACTTATCTTTGTTTAGATATGAATTTTTAGATAATGAAATCAGATATTACATTATTTTTCCAGTTCTGTTAAGAATAGTGGGCAAATAGAGGAAAATTAGCAGTTGTATTTGATCCAAAATTATGTGACCATGATTAAGCCAAGCTGACTAATGAAACCCATGGCTGGGGTATGGTAATGCAATTCAAAGAGCCATTTAAGTGGCTAAGAGTGGCTACTAAATGACTAACCTTGCCCCACAGCTTTGGGTTTTGCAGGGTTGAATTTCTTCTGACAGTTTGTCATTTTGAGTCACCCCAGAATTGTGTCACCAGATCTTTTACAAGGGAAGCAGAAGAGTGGCTGGGGCAGAAAACTGGTATAAACACCTGCATTTTTAGCAACAGCTTATTCCTTAGAAGGAGAATGTTTGTGAAACCATGGCACAATTATGTCTGAACATCACTGAGTGATGTAAATGGAAGAGGCCCAAATTATCTCTATTGGCTTTACAGTGAGTTTTACCTTTCACTTAACCATGAATAGTGAATGACAATTTTGTTGTGGTTCACCACTGATTAACTCTCTTTCAGTGAAATAGCTTTACTTTATAAACTTACTCTTTGGTGTCAGTGCATTTTAATTGTTATAAAATTGTTATAAAAAATATGACAGTAATCCATGCTTGAAAGTATTTCTTGGGCCATCAAAATTAGCCTTCCGATACAGCAGGGCTGTATATTCTACAAATATATTCTTCAGTATTGGTTAAAAATATTAAAAGAACATTGAGCTTGAGGTTCAAACCAGTAACAATTCCCATCCCAACAATTTCCAAGTTTTGGTATTCCACAATCTTACTCTCTTTTTAGTTTGCTTATTTCAGTGCAAAAATAATTTGACTGGTCAGTGTCTCAATGTCCAGATGGAGACTGGTGGTGGATGGTGTCCCTTGGGAGTCTGTGCTGGTATCAGCATCGTTCAATATTTTCATCAATGACAGAGATGGTGGGATTGAGTGCAACCTTGGTAGGTTTGCAGATGACACCAAGGAGAGAGGTGTTTGACATGGCCAAGGAATAAGAGGGACCTGGACAAGCTCAAGGACTGGGCCCAGTGTGGGGTTTAACAAGGCCAAGTGCTGTTGCTGCACCTGGGTCAGGGCAACCCCCAGTACCAGCACAGGCTGGGCATGAACAGACCCAGAGCAGCCCTGCCCACAGGGATTTGGTGGGTGACAGGCTGGACATGAGCCAGCAAAAGAAGCATAACCAGCAGGTCAAGAGAGGTGATTTTCAGCCTCTACTCTACCCTTATGAGACTTCACCTGCATGGGGGTGGAAGCACTGCATCCACCTCTTGGGTCCTCAGCACAGGAAAGACATGGACCTGTAAGAGCAGGTCCAGGGGCCACAAAGGTATCAGAGGGATGGAGCACCTCTTGTTTGAGCACAAGCTAAGAGAATTGAGGTTAATCAGTTTCGAGGGCAGAAGGCTCTGGGGAGACTTTTCACCACCTTCTAGTACATAAAAGGAGGCCTGTAAGAAAGATGGGGACAGACTTTTTAGTAAAGTCAGTTATTACAGGAAAAGGGGTAATGGTTTAAAGCGGGTAGATTGAGACATAAAGGAGAACTTTTTTACAATTAGGGGGAGTTGAAAAACTCTTTGCCAGAGAGATGGTGTCTTTCTCATCCATGGAAACTGTCATGGTCAGTCTGGAGAGGGCTCTGAGTACCCTGACCTAACTGAAGCTGTCCCAGCTGACTGCAAGGACCTGGACTACATGACCATAAAGGCCCCTTCCAATGCAAACTGTTCTATGTTTGTTACTTTAAAATTCTTCTCTCCATCAGTATGAGTCACTGAGGGCACAGAAGAATTTAATAAATGTCCCCAGACTCTGCTTGTTGTTGCTAAAATATTTAGAAATGAAGTATAACACCTCATGGTAAAATGAAATAGATCAATATGGAACACTTAGTGCATCTACTGTGCCAATGATGCTTATATTTTTACATGAAAAGTCCTGCAGAATTGTGCTCTTCTGTTCTGAAAAGTGTAGTTGGCTTGCTTTTCAGGTTTGCAATATAACAGGATACATTTGAAGAACCAGTAGGAAAGTACATTTCCTGAAACACATCTGCCTGAGAAGGACCCTGCTGTGGGGCTGTTGAGATACTCATTTAACTCTTCACATTATTCCATCTTTTGCTCACAGTATTGGAATGTGACAAACAATATGCTTTTTGAAGGGAAACTAGGGAGTAATTTATCTTCTTTATGTGTGCTAAGCAGAGCAGGAGGGAGATGCAAGCAGGGATTCACAGCAAGCCATGGAGCAGTGATTAGTAACAGCTGACAGTCTCAAACCAAGACTCTCTTTCTTTGGTTACCTCATTGTAATAACAGAGTACAAAGAACTGACTGTCTTCAAGCCAAGAATCAGAGACCCAGGAACACAGAAAATAGCAGCTCAAATTTTTTTTGGTAACAAAACACCATTGCTACCTGCACAGTGCAATTCTAAAAAGACATCCTTTTATGTCCAGACACTTGGACTAAGCTTTCCTGGAAATGGGATTCTTAAATTGGACATAAAGCTGATTATTTTCTGTGTAAGGAGTGAAAGAAATAAGTGTATTTGTCTATGAACAAGCATAACATAACATGGTAAATTATTTAAGTTTAATCAGGAAACAGGTTTATTTTGGTAGCTGATAAGACAAAGGACACTCAATTAGTTTAAATCCTAAAGTGCATGTTGCAAGACTGAAATAAATATGGTAGTAGTTGTAAGACATTTATCCTATTCCCAGAGGATGAAATATTAGTTTTCATTTATTCTGAATGTATTGCCAAAAATACCTGCTTTAAGCATGAAATGCACTGCATCCTATGAAGCAATACAAGTGATAAAATTACCTTTGCCTTCTGGAGGTGTTGAGCACATTACTCAGTGCTCCATAAAAATCCATAATGCAATTTCTCAAAACACATCTGCATACTTAATTTGCTAAGGTGCTGGTCTGAGTTTTGACAGACTGTGCCAGACTGTTTTTGTATGTGCAGCACTTACTAAACAACATCCCACAAAGGTACAGTGTTTCTTGTATCTGACTGGCTTTATAGACTGTGACGAAGCTGCCAACTGTTTACTATATTAAATCACTCCTGATGTACATTAGTTGTTACTGAAAAAATACTGAGAGATTAGAAGTGTCCATAAGGGAACAGTAGCTGGAAGTGCAGTCTAGATGTAAAAAATAATTTGTGTTTACATCTTGGGTATATATCAAGTGCCTGAAGAGACAGGCATGAATGCTAGAAAAATTATATAAATTGCTAGAAAAATTATTCTAGTCAGAGTGGTGCAAAATTTAGAGAATGTGAAATTAAGGTTTTCACCCTAAAAAAGAGATAAATAAATCTCTATCTGTGTGCAAAACGACATGGGTTTTGGGGCATGGGATTGTTCTGATCAGTAACTGGTCAGAGCTTTATGCTGCAGACATCACCTCTTCACTCAAAATACAATTCAGTATTGTTGGTGAACCTCTTCTTGGCTTCTTCACTGAAACATCCAGTAATACACTCTATTGCAATGATAGTATCTTATTTGGATGTTTGACCACCATCATTTGGAAGGAAGCTTTGCCCAGGTGGATGTGACTCAACAAAGATTTGGATCAATGGTAGTGTGTGACTGATGCATCTGGTAAAAACCTAGCCTTTGGATTTCTGCTTGGATTTTTAATTTCAGTTCAATTTTTAAAACATTGAGAGTATTGTTTTTAATCCATCTGTACTAAGATAATTTGGAAACAAAGGGTCTGAAATTGCCTTTAGGTTATGTATAATGAGATTTGGCTTTTTTGAATAGTCTGAAGTTCTGCTGTTCACTCACTAAAGAACCTTTCAAAAACTTAAATGTTTTTTGTTGTTGCGGTAGCTATTATCTATCCTTGCAACAGTTTATTAATAATAAAAACAGCTCTGCTTTGTTGTTTTGCTTTTTTAAAATAAATCTTGTTAGTGATACAACACTGATTTGTGCATCTGTGTCCAACTTAAAAGTTCCAAGTGTTTGTTTTGCTTTCAGGCTAGCAGTACATTCATCTGCTCCTGTTTTAGCCATTGATCTTCCACTAGCTGTAGTGCTTTCCTATTGTGTATGTTGCACACTGCTACTGTCTACATCTCCTCATAACCCTTTTAGTTTATTACATTGCTCCCCATGTGCCCTGCATTTTTTCAGTCTGTACTATTTTGCAGCACTGTGTATGCTTCCATGGGCTGTTCTTGATGGATTCACACTTTGTTTGCTGACTTTTTTTCTTTTCACACGTCAAGTATAATTTTAACTCCCACCAAGTGCAGTTGCTGTATGCACTGTAGCAACATAAATTGCTTTTAGTGAAACTCCATGGTACCACTGCTATTCTGCTGCCCATAGTGATAAAGGTTAGCTCAGTTATGTATGACAGTGATCTTGGTATAACAACTGCTCAGTCTGGGAAGGTTTGTCCTGAAAGACATAATGCCCAAGCTTGTGCTGACATTTGTGCTAAATGACCTATTGTAGTAATGCCTCAGTTCCACTGAGAGTTCAGGCACAAATTCAAAGATGCGCCACTGCACAGAATCTATCCATGTCAAAAGGAAATACACAGTTCTGTCATGTCTCTAAGTCATTATTTGAATTAGAAACTGTAGAACAGTAACTAATTAGACAATACAGACTACTTTAGCATTCTTATTTTTAAGGAATCACAATAACTTGCATTTGAAAAAAGAAACAATGCACATAAAGTTTTATCAAAAAGAATAAACCCTATGTTGATAAAGAATCTAGAAACAATCTGAGACTTTCTTTATCACATATAATCACGTCTATTTAAAGAGAATGGGTTGTGATACAGAAATTATTTGAAAAAATTGTTTAGACATTAATAAATTTATGAACATGTAGTATTTTAAAACCCCACTTATAATCCATTAGTTAATATGTTAATAATAAATGAGAATATCCTAATGCATAACAATATAGCATTTTTCCTTTTTTTATAGGAGTAAATCAGAACCTAATTACACTCCAAATTCCCTCAAGAATTTAATTAGTAACAATCAAATCAAGTTTAATAAAAAATTAGTTTCTATTTGTGAATTTAAGGTCCTCTGGTAATATGCCATATGAATACTAAGAAATCATTACTTTAGCTGCAATTAGTTTATTATGTTTTAAATTGTCATTATGATTTGGAGGGGCTTTTTCACAATTCGGTAATGATGTTAAGGCTCTTCTGAGAACTCATTAAGAAAGTGTGGAATTGGAGTTTCATGTGAACAGGCTTTTGTTTTCCTTCTTTTCTCTCTTTTGTTTCAATGACCTCTTGAACTTTGGGTCACTGATTCAGTTACAGCCTTGCAACATCAAAGTCGTACATTTTTTTCTTTGTATTCCTTCATCTTACAGACTTGTAGGAGGGAATGGAAAGAAGTTAATACTTACTCTGGAATGCCTGACAGTAGCAATCAGTACTTTTTAATAATATTATTACGCTCTTTTCAGGATGTTACAGGGCTAAGTACAGATGAAAAAGAGGGTTTGGCATCCACAGTTCAAGTGCTATACAGTTGCCATCTGGGCAGTATCTGCTTGTTGGCAGGATTCAGAATACAAATCTCTATGACAGGTCAGAGTTATCAAAGAAAACACCAGCTGATTTCAAACTAAACATGTGGAAAAGAAGACAGGATTTTTTTAGGTTACTCATTATTGGACTGTGATGTTCTCTAGAACACAAAACTAGCTTTACTTTTTTTTTAACAAACTGGTTATCATCCTATCTTAAATTTGAAAGATTTATTTTCTTAATGGATGATGGCCCTTTGCATAGGTTCATTGGGCATAAGGCAGATGTTAGCCAGGCTTAGTAAGAATATGTTCTATATCTTGGTTTTCAGAATGTGGGGAATTAAGACATACTGAAATTGTAAAATCTGGACAAAGCTGATTTTCAGTACAAGAATGAATTAGTGCATTAATGAAATAGCCATTCATTAGGTGAACTCTTGACCAAAACCTTCTTTCTGTCTAGCTCTGAAAAGAAATTATGTTCCCTGTAGAAGCTCTGATATTATCTAAGTATTCAGAAATAAGTTAGAAGTGGGTGGTGAAACAACAGAATAAAGTATTCAGCTTTGCATGTGAGTAAAGAGAAAATGAGAGAGTCATTTAAGGAGGGAAGAATCAGAATCGTTATGTTAACTGTGATGCAAATAGTGTATTTCTAGTGTTATCCTGTACTTTTGCTTCTCTTTTCTACTACCAATAGGCAGCTACATGTACCATTATCTGAGGATAAAAAAAAGTGCATTTATCTGAAAAAGAATTAATCCTTTTTAAGTATACAATTATAACAAACCAGGGTCTGATTCTGAAAATGTGATGAATTGAGGTGTATAAATAAATGTTTGTGTTAATGCACTTAGTCCAAAAATTTCTTCACAACTTGTGATACACTTGAAGCCCTTCGAGTTCTTCAGTGAAGTAGAGAAGATGAATATTGCTGGAAGATTAATAACAGATCTGATAAATCAGAAACTAGAAATCATGTTCTCCAAATACTGGAATACTGGTTTTGGGTAAACCTCAAAATTTTTTCAAACAAGTCCTCTCTGTTGTGTGACTCTCGAGTTTTCAGAATATAGTCAGGATCTATTAGTGAGCTTCTTTTTACAAACACAGGCCTGAAATTTAGTTTGCTTTGATTTTGACTTCTTGAGATGATGGTTCTTTAAGAATAGTATTAAGATCTGAAAGCTTTTGTTGGCACAAATGTTGAGTTTTCTTCATTTGCATGTTAGTTTCTCAGTCTTAGAATTGAATTACTATTCAATTGTGTGAAACTGTAAAGAACTTTATCTTTTATTTTGATAGTCCCTTTTTAGTCATCTATCAGTAGCATCTTGAAAAGATCTTTTTCTCTGCAGGAATCTATCAAAGGAAGATATACTAATGACTATCTACAAAGACAAGTAAAAATTGTTGGAGTACAGAGAGACTTGTGGAAAAAAAGAAAAAGGGAAAAAATACTATCAAGGACTACACAGAACTTCTGTGTCTGGTAACCCAGTGAACCAAAATTTCAGAGCATGTCATTCCAGGTGCCTTTCTTGCTGGTTTGGTAGATGTAAATGTGCCCACACTAACAGGAACTCAAAGTTTGGGTTGTGCTAAACTGCTTTTTTTTACTGAGCGTGTAAAACTCCGAGGAATTAATGTTTGTATTGATGGTAGATGTCCCCCTTTCTTTTGGCAATGCAATGCTTTGCAGTGATCTACACCTGTCCAAAATCAAAACCATTAAAAATACAAATTCTGTTGACCTGAGGAACAGTCAGACAGACAACTCAAGAAAGGACTACCTTAAGGACTTGCAGAGATTAATAGATGTGATTTTAGGTAAAGTGGTGTAGCTTTGCTTCAGTGTGTATCAGTGGCATCATAAAGTCAAACCCGGGATGACCAAGTCCGAGAGACAATCAAAGGAAAAATGCCTTGAGAAAAGGAGAAATGTGCCATCAGGGAGGCTCAAGTGAACTGTCTGCTGCAGTGCCCAGAAGTGGCAGATTACGCCCAGACTAAGCCCAAACTGATGCTTTCTGGGACAAGCCACCATCACAAACCCCCTATAATTTCTGGGTTCATAAGAGTTTTTCACCAAACTTCAGCAGTGTAACAGCTGAACCCTGGACTCATCTGTGTGAAGAGAAACAGATCTAACTCTGTGAGTCTGTAAAAGTTTGCACCAAGAGATGTTTCACCCTACTGAAGAAGACTGGTAATTCTGTGGGGAGATTCCAGGCTGCAGCAAATATTTTGCAATGTTCATGACTGTCTCAGGCTTTCACCCAGAGACAACATTGCAACAAAGGAATGAGGAGGTATCCTAGGAGTAGTCTTGCAACAAAGGAATAATGGTATTCTACCATTCTGCTAGCCATTTCTCTGCAAAAAGTTAAGAACTAGAGAAGGAAACTATGATACAACTGGAAAGCAATTCCTATTGAAGAGGCCAGTTCTTATATATTTGCAATGATTATCTCTTGAGACCTTCTCTACACCATATGCAATGGCATCATTAATATTTTGTTGCATTCATTTCTCAAGATCTGAACTGACCTATATACAATCTATTCAAAAACAGCCTGTAAGTAAAGAAAAAAAAAAATACACTACCAGGAGTGTGTGGAGGAAAAGAGTTCTAGCTCATGCAGAAACTGCTTTTTCACTCCCTGGTCCTCAGTTATAAATGTATTCTCGACAAATTATTAGAGATTTTTGTTCTGAGTGTTTCTGTTTTCCCCTTCTTATTCTCCAACAGTGAGAGCTGTGACATGTGGCTAGAATAGTAAGATGAACAATTATCTGGGAAGCCTTCCTCCTTTTCCAGATAATCCAACATCTTGGTGGAATCCAGACCCAAGGCTTGAGTCCTGCAAGTCTTGTAGTCTATAGTGGCTCTCCTAATTTTCCATTGCTCAAAATTCAGGTGGAATTTCCACCAATGCCAGCAAGACATTGGCTTTCAGTACCTCTGCCTCCAGTGATGGTGATAATGATGGGTCTACCTGATAGAAGCTTATAATCCAAATACATGTCTGAAGGACAGTACAGTAGTAGATCCCAAAATTATCTTTGAGAATTAAGTGGAAGTAATATCTTACAGGTCAACAAATGTCCATTATCAGAAAGCAAAAACAACAACAACAACAACCAACCAAACAAACAAAAAAACAAAACAAAAAAAACCAAACCAAAAACCAAAAAACCAAAAAACCCAAAAACCAAAAAAACAAAACAGAGAGAAAACAGGGCTAGAAGAACTAATGATGGTATCACAGAATGGTGTTTCTGAAAGTGACAATGTTCCACACATTCTACAATGATTTATGTAGCTGATGCAATTATTCAGAAAGTACTTTGTGTCTTGTCACATTTCACAGTGCTGATGGAACAATGTTTTCTTCTGCCTCTCCTGGTGTGCAAGTACTTCCAGTAACATTCTTGGTATTCCCAAAATTCAGCCTCAGGAATTTTTCTTCCTTAGATTCTTCCAGTTTTCACAAGCAGTTACAGCAAAGACAGACTGACAGGGAAGAAGATACAATGGAGTTGTGCTATATTCAAATGTAGGAAATGAGGATGTGGATCACGGTGTTCAAGGGAGAGATGAGGAGGTCAAAGGAGTAAGAAAGTGAAAGCTGATAAAGTCTGAAAGAAGTCTGCCTGTACCTAACTATGCCACCTTTTCTGTCTGTTTTTGTTATATTTTGATATTTTGATAATTGCTATTATACTGTTGGTATTTGTAAATTTCCCAAAAGTGGGGTAATTAAAAGCTACCAATACTGCTATGCATATTTCTTTTCTCCTTCTTTGACAGATGGCTTGTTTTACCTCTTTTATTTTGAAGTCTTGTTTCACCCCAGTGGAGTGAGTTAATGTCTGGTTAAGGTGAGATGAATCTTAAATCCTGGAATTGTTTTTCCTTGGTTTTGAACTAGTTCTTGAAAAACTGTGTGTGTCATAAAGCTGAAACTGTCTACAGTAATCAATGCCTCAGAGTAATTGGTAGGTGAATTTTTAGCAAGTGAAAACAGAGAGATACTTTCAATCTGTTAAGAACGTCCAAGGAGTGCAAAACCAGCATAAAATTGTGGGAAATAAATTATTCCAATGGTTGTCCAACCTGTTTGTCTTCACATTTATCTGATAACAGGTTCTTACTGAAAGATTATGAGGAACAGAAAAAGATAGACTTAATTGCCATTGTTTGCCCTCCCTCCAACAAGGGAGCAGTGGGATCTAGGGTCTTGTTAAATTACTAGTTTCACAGATTTATTAGCTAGTGATGATTGTATCTGTGAATTCTCTTTTAATTTAATTTAATTTTAACTTTGAACTATTAATATAATTGAACTGAATTGTATCATGTGAAAAAGTACTTCCTTTTCTTTAATATAAATGCATGCTCTTGTTATTTCTTAGGACACCCCATTTCTCCTTTATTATGAAATACAGTTAGGAGATACAGTAATAAATAGTCACTCTATCATAGCTCCCACAAGGAATTAGTGATTTCTGTGGGCTTTTATATCAACTTCTGTGGCTGTATCTTTTCCAAACAAAAAAAAACAAAGAAATGAAGTCTGTTTAATTCCTGCTCGTGTTTCACTAGAGCTTCATTCCAGCCCTGTCACCTTCTCTGGGTTGTTCACAGTGAGTCTGAGAACTCTTGCCTGTACCAATGCCCATTTGAGGACTCATGACTAGGTCTACACGTTCCCCTTTCCCAGGTGTTTACTTTGCACTTGCCACCATTCTGGTTCACCTGTCAGCTTATTACAGGCTCATTCATTATTGAAGACATCATTCTTTACCATTTCAGTCTTCAATATCCTGAACAAAATGCTTACTCTCAGTGTCCCAATTTTCAAAATGCTGAAAGTCGGTTTTGCATTTTGGTTGCATTTTGGCCATTTTACTGTACAAAATGTAAAACCAAGTCTTTTCCATTTACAAACTAATGTAGCTGACTTTACAGCTGATTTTTAATATTTTTTAGTTTTTTATAATTTTTTAAAGTTTCAAGTCTGCTGTTTTTTCTGTAACCAACACATGTGTGTATTAAGCTCAAAAAAGTGCTTTGAGTTTTCCCTAATAAATTTTCAGTCCTTCTGCCCTTGACCAAAATCTTAAGAAAGAGACAGTGTGGTTTTACAATGCTCCACCAATGCTCAGGCAAGATGCTTTAATTCTTACGTGTTTTTCAAACAGTTTTTGCTTTTTGCTTTCTCAGCAAGCAAAGTTTTGATGTTATGCATTTGAACTAAGATATAAAAGCAAAACTAAATCTTTGTGGGTGGGAGGTTGCTCTCTATTGTTAATTCAGCTGGAATCTCACACAGAATGCAAACTGAATAAAAGTATAACAACCTGTTATTCAATACTTTGGGCAGCAACTAAAGTTATATTTTGCAATGAAGTTAAAATGAGCCTTCAATTAAGGACCACTGGCAAAATTGAATTATTTTAGAGGAAGTTTTAAGTTTTACTATCTTTAGTTATTGCAGACTTTGTTCTTGAACCCTACTGTGTTTTACTGCTCTCAGAGACTAAGAAAACTTAAAAAACCACACTACTTGTACTTTTTGCTTTTGGATGTTCTATGTCCTGCATAGATTTTCTCTTTTATTGTATAATCAAATTTTATCTTACACAGACTGTTATTTTATGCAGGAATTTAATCTCTGCTGTTATTGTATTTTAATTCTTAGTCAAATCTGACTAAGAATTCACTTAGAATTTTTCTCTCAGGCTCTTGTGAAGAGAGATTTCTGATACCATATTGTCAAATTGTTTCAGAAATTGCTCAGAAATAATGAGTTATAATTTAATTTTATAAACCTTTCCGAAGTCCTTGCTTTCAGTATTTGCACAGATTAAGATGCATAGCTTTTATACATGTATTCATGTATAGCTTTTATAGTTTTTGAGAAAGACATTCCACTCAAAGTTATATTTAATGTATAAATACTTATGACATTTCCTTATGATTTTCTAACTTCCATGCCCTGTAAAATGCTGGGTATAGTTTATTTCCTAAGTGATTGCCAGCACACTTAGAATCTGCATACCTTTTTTTTTTGTGTGTGTTTTTACACAAAAGTATTTTCTATGTGCTAAATGCTTCCTAAGCTACCTTTTTTCTTTCTCTTTTTTTTAAATGCAGATGCCTGCTATTTAAAATCAATTTTTAACTTTAAAAATATTTTTCCAAAATATTTAAGATTACATGGCATAATTATGAAACATATATTGCTCACATTCCCTAACAATGGTGGAGCGTAACAATATAAGAAAGTTCAAAACTTTTCACCTTTGAGTGCCTATATAAAAAATGATTATTAAAGACTATATGCCAGGCTTGATAGACATCTGTTTTATACAGAAATACAGCTACTGAAAGAAAAGTCTTTAAAATAGTTATGTTATAGATTAATGTTTGTATACTTTTAGCTTCTGTTGACCTGAATCTACCATAAAGATTCTATTCTGAGATAAAACTGTTTCTGAACATGGATAATATTTGTAATGTTTCTTCAACTGTTTTTTTTTCACCTGGCAGGATAGTCTGTTCACAAGATGACTGAATCTCTACTATCTTAGCAATTTATATGCCCACCCTTTAGGACAGTCTCCATTTTGGACACACACAAATCAAAGCATGAGTCTTCCTTTTTTCTTTTAAATATATGAATGTTCAAATTAAATAACTGTGTCACCCAGTTATGTAAATTGCATATGCAAATATCTAAATGAATGCATGAATTCATGTGTGCATGAAATGTACAAGTGCATAAAATTAAAGCTGCCATGTAATTCAGTTTAACAACACTGACGTGCTTATAAAGCTTTGAGTGGCAGAGAAAGAGGGATGAGTTGCCTAGAAGGAAGATAAGTGACTTTTGAAATAACATTTTATGGATTAAAAGAAAGCTCTAACTGAAAAAAATAATATGCCCCTAGGATGTCTGTGAATTTGTTACTCATAGCAGGCTTCATACTACAGGAAATGTCTACAGAATTCCTCTGTAGAGAGATCCCAGCACAAATATATAGGCAGCTCAAACCCACTGAAAATCCAAGAAATACTTTACTAGGAGAGAATTTGTTAATTCTCTTCCCTGTAACTTGAGTCAGCTGAAATGAATGTAAAACTTTTCATTGATTTGGTGGGTATTTATTATTCTGCTTTCTAAAATTCTTTCTTTAGATATCATAAAAATTAGAATTTTTTGAAAACGAGAAAATGTGCCAAATTTTGGAATTTGGAAAATGGGTTCATTGCTCTGGTGACTATTTAAACTGACCAAACACTGCTTAACTGTTTCTTGGTTTTTGTGTATGAACTATATGAACTTAATCTGGAATGCTGTATTTCTTAAACTTTTCTTATATACCGAAGTGTAAGACTGACTTTTGCTGATGTTTTTTACCTTCCAACTTAACTGTGAGTACCAAGATGTTTCACAGCTACCTGTTATGTGACTGTTCTGCCAGAATGAATTAAAAGGGAAGTACTGCTACGTCCCTCTTATTTCATTTTCTTTTATATTATTTTATTTTATTTTATTTTATTTTATTTTATTTTATTTTATTTTATTTATTTATTTAATTTTTAAATTTTTTTTCCCTGGGAGAGCAGTAACACAGTAACTGGCTCCCCAGGTCTGTTCTGCCTGAATGAGAGACTTTCCATCTGTTGAAATGACCATAAATATTGCAGCTGATATGAGACAGCACGTGGGGTGGGTGACAGCCTTTTTTCCACAGTATGCTTGTCAGCCAGTAGACAGGGGAGTACAGGAACTGCTTAGAGGCTTCAAGCAGTGCAGATCCTGCCTCAACAAACCTAGACACATGTTGCTTTCACAGCCTCTTTTTTGAAAAGATGATGCACAGGTCTCCTTATAAGACCTTGCTATTGTGCGCTCTGATGTGAAAGGTTAAGATGAGCAAATTCTAAATTCTGGCCCTTTATGTTTGCTGCTATTAATTTATTTTCATAATAAAGGAGATTGCTATTGTAAAAAAAATTAACAGAGGATAGGGGGTTGATATGATTGATAGCATCTGCATCTAGTTACTCTTCCGGGATCATTTACTGTCTCAATCCAATGTTAAAAAGGAGAATATAAAACCTTATTTCTTGAGTTTAATAACATTAGAATATTTTCTACAATAGCAGGTGGTGTACATCTGCTGTCTGCATGTGGGAGGCTGAGCCATTGTGTCACAGTCCCCTCTTATACAGCTCAATTTAAGTCCACCATTATAGTAGCTAGTAGCCTAGTAGCTATAAAAAACCTGAACAACACTCCACTAGCACTACATCTGAAGGGAGAAAGAAAGCAGAGATGCAGAAGGGAAACACAATTTGCCTAAGGTTATACAACTATACAACTATATCACAGCACGGACTTTCTACATTTTACATCTGTAGCAATGCATCTGTGTAACAGGCCATTTTGATGCACCAGCCAAACTGTTCGTGGGAAATCTTATCAAACCACCTGCAGTCTTGTTTTCAGGGTTCTCAGGGATTCATCAAGGTTACTGGAAAAGTAACAGGATTAAAATAAGAACAGAGAGCCTGATAAGCCATCCACAAGGAATGTAAACACTAGAAAGATAAGGTTCGAGGTGATGATGGACACTTGAGCAATTGGATGTCCTGAAGGAGATGTACCTGCCTCTTGAACCAGTGGTGTGGGCCAACCAGGAGTGTGTGCCCACATGGGCCAGAGACTTAGAATCTATAACTGGAGCTGTATTGTAAACAATAAACAGCTTCTGGTGACATCAGATTGGTTCTGTATTTAGTGGTCCATGTCCCCCAGCATACATCCCCAAGTACCACTGGGAAAAAAATGGCTTTTCTGCAGTAGAATATGTTTGTGTCCACATGCTGCATTTTTCCAGACTTAGGTAAGGGAGTGACTTGGAGATTATGTCAAGTTTAGTTGTTTGAACATAACCCTTGTTAACCGGAGGCAATTTTAAGCAACAGCAGCTACAACTTGTCTGTGAACCCTGAGAGTGCTTTGGTTTTACTCATGTAATTTTGTGTGTCTTAGTTCTACCTCGTTGAGGGGATAGATCTTATTCCTTACTGGATGTTTTAA
Organism: Cisticola juncidis; assembly: GCA_013400215.1. Taxonomy (NCBI): domain Eukaryota; kingdom Metazoa; phylum Chordata; class Aves; order Passeriformes; family Cisticolidae; genus Cisticola; species Cisticola juncidis. The sequence continues at coordinate 265,254 of VXBR01008869.1, read as the reverse complement.
ACAGGCACCATTCATTGCATTCCTTTGATAGCTGAACTCAGAAGCATCGTAGGCACTTCTGAGGTTACTTAAGAAGATTCCATTCATGGAAATTCCAGCTTTCTGGAATTTGTCTACACTTTCTATAGTTTTTGTAGCAGTAACTGCTATGAACATTTTCATAAAGTTTCAGGACAAAATCTTGTGTCTCTGAGTCTGCCCCCGAAAAAATCACTTGTGCTTCCTGCAGTACTCAGTGTTGTTGAAACTCTACAGAGGCAGGGAAGTTTCTGTGTCTTCCAGAACCCACTGGCAATAGTTACATTATTTGAATTAGAAAGGGGAGTGAATATAAACTAAGATATTGTACAAACTACATATTAAAATGCTCTTCTTTGAAGTAAATTTTCCATACTTGTTCCTTTAAACTGTTTTTCCACACAACCTTCTTTTTTTTTTTTTTGGCAGGATATTCACAGGCTGTGTTTGTACAGAACCTTGCACACAAAATCCTGGTAAGTGGTTAAAACTCAGTTTGCACCATATTATTGTTACTCTCATAAACAGTTTGGACAATCAGTACTGGCTAATGCACAATGTGTTGTATTGGTATTCACAAATGGGGATTTTTCTCGATTCTAGAATTGCTGTATAATCTTTGGTGAGCCAGCAGACCTAGTTTTACTGTTTCTATATTCCTCCTTCCCTATCTTGATGTATGTTAGTAAATAAACTGTAGACTTAGTGTTTCTGCAACGTGCAGCAAAAATTAGTGTCAGGTTTGAACGGGCTTTTTATGTTTTGCTGTGAGTTGCTAGTCAAAGATACCTGAAAGAATTGCACAGAATCTAATACCAGTTTACTTGCATTTAGAAGTAGTTGTCCCTGTAAAAGGAAATTCCAAGCTCTCAAAAATTTTGTAGAAGGAGAAACAATCAGTCTATTAAACTGAACTGTGACTAGGGCTGTGTAAAATGTTTGCAAATAACCCTTACAAAATTTCTCTAGCTTTAATATTGCTCACAAATATTATGTTAAAACTATGTTCTTTGTAAATGCTGATTGTGAATCATTGTTGTGGAAGGGATTTCAGGAAAGAAATGCTTTTGTTAAGAAAAGATACCTCATTCTGACAACATTATATTCAGTGAATAACTGAATCTGCAGAAAAAACTTGTATGCCTGTTTTAAGGACTTGACTTCCAATTTCATTATCATCTTGCTGTAACAGCTCAAAAATGTTAATGCATGATGCTCTTCTTGCCGGTGCAATTTTCTCTGGCTTTGGCTGTTTCATGATGAGTTGAATTGTTATCATATGCATATATATTTGTATTATATACCTTTTAGGGACCATGTATATTTTAAAATAATTGCGTCAAGTAATTTTCCTGTCAGATACTTCAAGCTGAAATGAAATGAGAAAGCATAAAGTATTTTTTCATTTATAACTGCTGCAAATCCAAAACAGAAACAGAGCAAAAATGTCAGCCCTCTGTTTGTATAGGAATTCATATTTAAATTCATATTAAAGACTTGGCCACAATACAATCTAAATGTGAATTTATTTATTTGATTATTTATATTTCCTCTCATATACCATGTTTTAATTTTGCCTTTGATTTTATATGAGATCCCAGTTGGGAGTGCTGACTTAGGAGTTCTTTCATTTTAAAGGCTGTAGACAATAAAGCTCAGCGTAGAGTATGCAGCTGAATTTTTGTCTAGACCACAAAAATAAATAATATAGACATGCATATAATCATATTTTCCTATAAACATGAAAAAAGGTGAATAGTATGCAAATAACCCCTGTTTTCTCCCAAGCAGATGTTAGTACCTGCCTGGTAGAACACACGTCAGAAGATAAAATCTCATGGAGATTTTGCACACCTGCTTGAACCATGGGCAATGGTGGTCAGTCACAAGGCAAATGTGACTAAAAACCTCTGAATGTGTTCCTGCATTGTTTCTTTCATTAAATACAGAAACCAGGGGTAAAGAAATGTGACTGGATTGACTTATCTTGCATAGTTGATTTTCCTGAGGTCTGTGAATAACCATCACAACTGTTTACCTGAATAACAGAAGTCTTCAGTTTCTCAATTTCTCTTTTATTTATATAACAGCGGTTTAACTATTAATTGGATTTTATTGTTCTAATTTCTTTGACATTCACAAAGTTTGCAAGGGAATGTAACCATCTCCAGCCTAATACTTCTAATACCACAGAGACCACAGTTTATGGTTTTGCCACAGTTACATCCACCACATTTGCATAAATACAAAAAGAAACCCAGAATATAATTTCTAGGAGACAATGTTACTCCTGCAAACAGCAAAATATTTATTCAAATAATTGGCAATTATTTGAAACAAGTATGAAGAAACGAGTATGTTACCAGCAGGAAGACCTGGAGGAGTCACTTTGAAATTAGTTAAGAGGCATCCACTTTGTTCATCAAATAAAATACAGGAAATGAGAGATTTGCCTTCAATATACTGAGTGGTCTTATGACTAACTTGAGAAGTATGACTTTTATCTAATGGATTATCCTATAACATGTGAAAAAAGAATCCAAGCATACATAAAATTGCACAGTAGCACACCTGCAAAGGTTATATTTAATTATTTTGATATTCACTAACGCCTGTACGTTCATTTGTGTATGAGAGTTCTGCAACAAATATGCAAAAAAATCCTTTTTACAGTGTAAAAAAGAGGATTTTCTCACAATTTTTAGAATAATAAGGAAAAATATTTTATTCCCATGAGAAAGAATATAGTCCTGCTGCACTGAAGGATTCTTAAAAAGAAATTAAATCTGTCATTTGTGAATTGCATAGAGTTTTCTCTGATTGCTCCCTACCCAACTAAAGAAGTTTAAAATGTTGTTATTCACCTTGAAAATTACTGTCTATACCTCAAAGGGAACTCTAAGTATGATCCACTTAATATTACAATGCACTTGTGTGATAATAAGGCAAATCTTGCTGATAGAGAAGATCTCTGTTTGCCAAATGCTTTTCTATAATAAAGGAAATGATTGTTATAAAAAAAAGGATAAAGGGCTTTAAAGGGAAAGAAAAACACATCAAAAGGAAGGGTATTGTTTGAATCCAGAGAAAGAAAATTCTTTGCAGAATAGGATTACTTGGAAACTCAGTTTTTTGATATTTCACAAAATCTCTACTGAAACCTGATGACAAAGCAAACGAGCTTGTTTTTATCAAAAGCCTAGCTCCTTGTGATGTTCATGACTCTCTAAGATGGATTTGCTGATCTTTACCTGAGTGAAGTTTTTCAACTTAGATTATTGAAAATCATTCAAATCCTTGTATAGGATGATCTACCTAGTTTCCTGATTTACCTTGAGCTCTCTCAGGGAGCCAGTATGATTGCAGACTTTTAAGAAATTGAGAATTGATCAGATAAATTCTCCTGCAATAATTTATCCTGCAAAATTTATCAGCAGTGCCAGTTGCACTGAAAAAGGGTAAATACCTCTTTTTGTACTTTTAATGGTTCTTCTGTCAGTGTCCTGCTAACCTAGGGAGTACTGCAGGTGAAAGGGACAAGAAGATGGGAGAATGTAAGACATGTAACACAAATATATAGAGGTTGGGAATAAAACCTACCATTATATTTCCTACAAAACTTATACTCTCTAGTTTCAGTGTTCATTTAACTTTCAGTACCCATATAATGTGTGCACAGAAACAAGCTTCACCTTTTTTCTTGAAATATGAGAAGGCAAACAATTTTGTAATTGTGAATACCCTAATTTTCTGCTTTTGCATTAACAGCTGTACATTCTGTCTTTCTGTGAAAATGTGAGTCTGTGCTCATTTTCATTTTTAAGAGATCTTAATATTAATATATTTGACAATCAATTAACTAGAGAACAACTTGTAGTCTCTGGATACTTTGTCTACCAAGGTAGAGTATTTGCGTTTTAGATCCTAGGACTGCACAGTGGATGATTTTAATTAAGCTCTCCAAGCTGATATGTTGATAGAGTAAAATCCATACCTTTTTTTCTTCAGACAATTGATAGAATAAATACATCACATCATACATCCTAAACATTCATAATGAATCTGAAAGGTCTTCCATGGAACTTGGGTGGAATGCCAGGGCATACATCATCGTAAGAAATAAAATATCGCTACTTAGAGGAACATGGTAAAGAGCATTCAAAGCTTATTAGAGCTGCTAACCAGAAGACACAAAACAGAACTGTTGGAATTAAGTTTCTTCCAGACTTTCTGCTCTATCCCATCTATTCCCTTCATACATGGACACATTGGAGTGGGTTCAGAGGAAGTCATGAAAATGATCGCTCATTTTCATGAGAGTACCTCTCATGAAGGACAGTACCTCTCTCATGAGGACAGGCTGAGAGCACTGGAGTTGTTCAGCCTGGAGAAAAGAAGGTTCCAGGGAGGCCTTAGAACACCTTCCAGTACCTGAAGGGCCTGTAAGATGGCTTGTAGTGATAGAGGAGGAGATGGCTTAAACTAAATGTTTAGATAACAGGAATAAAATCTTTAAGTGTGATGGGACACTGGCATAGGTTGCCCAGAGAAGCTGTGGATGACCCATCCCTGGTAGTGTTGAAGAACAGGTTGGATGGGGATCTGTCTGAGCAATCTGCTGTAGTGGAAGGTATCCCTGCCCATGACAGGAGGGTTGGAACCAGATTTTAAAGGTCCCTTCCAACCCAAACAATTCTATTACAGGATTAAATTTTTTCTAATCTATTGCCGGAAGACTAGGAGGCAGACAGATGTTTTGCATATCTGTGGTTACAGGCATGTGTTATTACCCACAATCAACAGTTTCAACTTTCTTGGGTTTTGGCACTGTGTTTTTGAGATATGTTATCTTTGATAACAATAGGACACTGGATGCTATATCTGTTCAGAAAGTAAAAGAAGAGAGTGAAGTACAGAGTCAGCTTCATAACTACGCATAGTTTCTTGTACTGTTAGTCTGTTTATGAATTTGGAAAAGCACCTTTCAGTTTCTCTGTATATTAACTGAAACCTCTTATTACATTGTCTCTAAAGCAGCAATAGCAATGCTATGTTTTTCTGCAGGTTGTAACACTTCTTGGACATAGAATGTTCACTTTTTAGATTTTAGTGTGTGCCTCTTTATAAAATTATTTAAAAGAGGGTGTGTGAGGGTGTGTTTTATTTTAGTTTTTTTTACCTGTGACTAAACTGGACACAATGAGTGGCAGGACCAGCATCTGCAGCATTCTCATGAGCAGCTCTCCTGGAAACGAAAAGTACTTCACTTCCCGATAGCTCATCTTGTATGATCGAAGAGAAAATCCCAGGATTACACCTGAAGGGAGGGAAAAGATATCATTACTCAGTTTTTTAAAGAAGCACAACATACGAACATGAACATCTATAAAGTACTTGCTGGACATATCTAATTGTAACCTCCGGTTTTTACTACACTGATTTACTTTCTCCAGTATCACCTACTACTATGAGTAGCACTCCTGAAAATGCTAAGTTTTTGTCGTGGTTTACAAATGGTGTTCCCAATTTAGTGTTTCCAGTGAAACACTGCAAACCACACCCTGCTTGCTCAGTCCCCTGTTCCTCTTCTCCCTCTCCCTGTGGTGGGATAGATAGGAGAACTGGAGACACAAAATGTGGACATCATGCATTGAGACAAAAACATTTTACTGAAGACAGCAATGCAACAAGAAAAAGAACAGTAATCATTTTAATAATGAAATGTACAAAAGGCAAATGATTCACACACAGATGTTTACCATGCAGAAATCCCCAGCACGCTCCAAGAACCAGAGGGATCCCTTCCCCTGACCCCCAAAACGACCCTCAAAAGGTGGTGCAGAATAGTCTCTGGGTCCTGGCCAAGCCCCCTCCTGACTATTGCAAAAATTAACCCTCTCCTGGCCAGAATCAGGACAGTTATTAAGAAGGATTTTTCTGCTGCTATTTTTAAAAATATGGATTACTGTCAAAGGTATAGTTTGAGTGCTAATGAAAAGGAAAGGATCCCTGCCACTGTTGCCTAGTGTCTTGAATTCTGGGATTTTGATCACGTATGCAGTTCATAGACATACTAGCTACCAGTCTTTATCAGTATTGTCTATGCCAGTTTACTCTGTGGGGCCTGATCCTGCACACGTGCTTCAGGGAGAAGGAGATAACCAGGACTGACTATCTGAGTATCCCTCGTAGTTTAGCCTTTTCACAGTCAAAAAGAAGCAACAGGCAAGTGTCTTTACACATGCCTGCCTTTAGGAATACTGAGACTTGCAAAGAAGCAGATAATCAGGGTTGAATGGCCTTAGTGGATGATCAAGTAGTGGGTTTCAATGCCTGAGGGACAGAAGCAAGGGAATGCCTGGATCCATTTATCTTGCTGGGATAAGGATGAAGATAAATTATGCTTGAGATACATTTACAAATGGAAGCCATAGATGGGTTCATGTGTGGCAACTTTAAGTTCCCAGCTACAGCTTTGAAGATTTCATCCTGTATTTGCCACCAATTGTTTTTTTTTCATATTTATTTAGCTATTTGGTGATCAGACATGACCAACTGCAATTTGCAATTGTTAAATGGCTTGGTGCCTATCTGATGTATGACTTCTATACCCAGCCAAAAACCACATGGGTTTATCTGGAACATATTAACCATACAGATGGTGAAACTCAATTATTTCTCCTTTTCATTAATAACTTCATGTTCTTTCTCACTGTCTAGTACTGGCATTTGGGTTACCCGTGTGTAGAAATCTGGATCAGAGGATTGATCCTGCTGCAAACTGCAGTGGGTTTGTAGCAAAAGAATTTATTTTACTGTGTTAATTTTCAGCCAGGTCAGTTCCCTGATACAGTTATTTTGTATTGCTACACAGGCATTAGTGCCTTCACTGATAGATATGTGCCTTAAAGAAGATTAGGATTGCTCTTTCTGAAAGGTATGCAGACTCAGATTTCATAAAATGTTTTATGAAATTGCTCCTCGGTGATGTTAGGCGGTGGAGAATTTCAGCTCCATTCTAGATCATTAGAACTCGAGTGCATCCTGAAAATGCTGTAACATTGAACAATTTTGACAACTGCTAGTTCCAATTCTTAGTCACTTCATGGTTTTGCTTTCATTTAAAGACAGATTTTTGATTGGTACTTCCATAGAGCAGATAATATCTTCATGCCAAATTTTGCTGGCTCAAATATGATGTCATGCCTCCTACAGCAGGTTATTGACATCTGCTGGTGAAAGGAAACATCTGTAGCTCTCAGTTTAGTGACCTCTCTTTGATCATGATTTAGGGCCTTCAGCAGGTTGGTTAAGCTAGAGGAGTCCAGAAATGTCTTGCGTAGAAAAGAAAATAGAAAAGTGCTCTAGAGAACAGTGTTACAGGATAAAGAGAAAAGTAATTAAAGTACAAATGACACCAAGCATAGAGTTTGTGTTATGGAAGAGACTGCCAGGACTAGAAGCACTTGGTTTAGTCTTAATCATCTTCTGTAGTCTCAGGTAGCTAAAGTGAATTTTGCATAAATTTTTCCCTTTTTTTGGGTAAATTTACATCCCAAAAAGGCATAGAAGGGCCTCGGAATTATTCTTGTTCAAAAGACCTGCCTAAAAGTTTCCCTTCTTTTTAACAAATTTTTAAATTCTGCTGCTGTGTTACTCATTATTTTCTTTTTACATGAGAAACACATTTTTCAGATATAAAGAATCCATCTGGACCTTTTGTTTCTGCACTTAATGAGCACTACATTTTGACAACTTGGTAACAAGCAAATAGAACTAGACCAGTTTCTTACTTAGGCCACAATTCTGCAATTAGTTCCACATGAATTAATCCCTGCACTAGTACAAAGCCTCACTGAGGTTGGTAAGGGTTTCTGAGGCTGCCATAAGAGCTAGTCCTTATGCTATTGCTATAAGGGGTTGATTATCTGTTCCGCTACCCTCTGAGTAGTACAAAGTGACCTAAAATGGCTGTTTGGTTGAATATTATTAGTAGTGAGATTGAGTTTCTGAAGTTCCACGTAAACCTGTTGAGCCAAAAATTATTGGCTTTTTTTGTCCTAACATGCTCTGTGCATAATTACAGGGTTTCCCAGCACTGCAGTTTACAGAAAGAATTCCTGCAATGTGAAAAAAAATGTGCCCTGGTAGTGTATTATGTTGAAGTGAGTCAACACACAACAGCTACTAATTCTTCAGCCTTTATCTTAGCTCTGCTATTGATCTGTATGCAGTCATGCACAAGACATGAGAACCTTTCTGTGGCTCAGTTTCCCTGCTTGAAATATAGATACAGTAGTAGTTTGTTCACAGGTGTTTCTGAAAATTGATTATGTTCACACAGGACATGAAGAAATTCAGACAAATTATTTCCTCGTTGTAGGGTTTGATAATGAATACAGGACAGCATGATTTTACCAGTCCCTCCTGATTTTACAATAAATTAAAATTGAACTTTATTTTCTCTTCTGAATTTGAATGACTAACTAGTGGGTATAATATCTTATCTGATACAGTTTAATTAACAAAATTCTTGAAACAGAAAACTCAGATTTGGCAAGGTAGCTTTGTCTTCTTTGAACAAGCTTCTTAGAACCAACATTCACAGTGAGATAGCTGCATATATTGATGATGTAAAACTAGGCACGATGACAAAGCATCAAAGTAAAGTCCTGAACCAAGACCTGGTAGGAGGTACTAAACCTCTGGAAGGTGTGCAGTATTCCAGCAACCATCCTCTACTTTGTGTGTGGCAGGAGTTTTAGTGATTGGTACCCTTCCTGACCAAGTCTGGGAATATTACATACTGGAACTGGCCTTTCTCAGTAAAAGTTTCAAGTTTCAGGTTAATTCTGAAAATTGTAAGGAGACAAAGCCTTGTGTGAAACAAACTCCCACAACCTGTTGTGCAGGTTTCTGTGTACCCTTTGTAACAGAAAAGATCAAGTAATCAACACTATCAGAGCCTGACTTCTCAAATGGTTAATAATGTACCATTTCTGCACTGCAGGAAAGAGTAGATTTATCGACAGAAATTGGGCTTTTTCTGGATAAAAATCAGTAGTGCCTGAATTCTAGACATGTTTTTAGTGCATAACAGAAGCATATTGTTAAATAAGCTATACAGTTCATAATGAAAAAACAAATCTGCTTGGAGTTATAACAAGCTTTTTGAGGTGTTCTTGTCAGTGATATAGTTAAGCTTATGCAAAAATTTATTTGTAAATAATCCTGATGATAATCAGAACATCTAACAAGCTAAAACATTTTATTTGATTGATTTTATACCAATGTAGATGTTCAAAATTAAATTCTTTATGTATGAATACAATGAAGAGAGGATTTAAAACTTGCAAGGAGCAGAAGGTGAAAATATTTCTGGCAATTAGGATAATGGGATGGAAATGGCAAAATGGTAGTTATGATTTGGAATTGTTTATACCAAAACATAGGAACACAATGATAAATGGCCTATGGTCTTCAATTCTAGATGTTGGGCACCAGAGATAAAACAATAAACTCTTCATGTCAGACTCTAAAAACTATGGATATACTTGTATGGCTAAAAAAACCCCACACAACCTTCTGTATAAAATGCCTCAAATGGATTAACATCAAAATATGATGAAGTAAAGAGTAAAATCAGGGTCTAAAGTAGCAAGACAAAAATACTTTTGTAATAAATTTTTTTTGGAAGAGATACATTATGGAGATGGGTAGTTTTTAGAAAATAAAAATATCCACACAATTTCTTTAGTTGAATTTGAAAATGAGCTTCAAAATCCTCATTGAAGAAAATAAAGTTTTCAATTTTAAGTTCTTAATTAACAAAAAATGCCTTGGTCTCAACAATAGTGGAGGGCTGCTTCACATGACTCTTTGTGTTACGTATATGAAATGGGTGGCACAACTACACGAGTTTAAAACAACACGTCAATTAAAAAAACATCCCAAACCATAACTCTTAGAAGATGAGAGATGGGGCTTCACCCACATCTAAATATTCATTCAGGAATTTTAGGGGAGCTTAAGTCTATCCTTTTGGCCCACTTAGAAAAATTATTGATATAAATTTAATAAAAAAGGAAGATTGCTTTTTTCATTACTTCAAATAATTAGTTATTTAAGTCTAAGTTATTGAAATAATTTTTATGAGCTTCTGGTCTCTATCTTATTTCAGAATCACACAGGAATTAAAACCATACAATTATTTCAAACTTATATTTGTTTACAATGCCCATGCTGTCTGCTGCATTTTCAAGCAAGAGTTCTCACAGCTGTACTTCTCAATTGACCAAACATCACTTAAACATATTTCAAGAGGAAATTACAATTTTTATATCAGTGATGGTGTAAGAGCTGCTTTGTCTTTATCAGTGCTTGCCAGTTCAATCAGAACACACCACTGAGGGTTATATGCACTCCTGCTTTTTACTGTAAATCTCAGAACACTGTTAAATGAGGTCCATATCAATATCCTTTTTCTTAATATATAAGGTACAGAATTACTTCTTGTTTTCTGGCAGGAAACAGAAAACTTCAAAAATAACTGGGGAAAAATACCTTATGGTGAGTAGAATGCTGTTCTAAACAGCTGTTAATAGTTCAGTTCCAGAAAACCTTGTAACCAGCAAGCAAATAACATTTTGTTCTATAACAGCAATTGGTCAGGAGCCATGAAGGGAATCAGGCTTCTACCAGTTTAATGGGACATTGTATATTTTTGTTAGCTGCACAGCCATTTCATTCCTACATTCCTGCAGAGCTCTGGAATGACTGCTTTTGTTCTTTGGGTCATTTGTTATTGCTTAATTTACCATTCTGTTCTGACACCTTTTCTTCTAACAGCCAGTTTCAGATAACTCCACAACTGTATTTACTTGAGGCAAACAGGTAAATTACTTCTCTAATGATAAGAAACTCTTCAAGTTGCCGGCAAAATCCCTTTCTTAATTTCTTTCCTTGCTTGCCACAAGAATCACACAATTTGCTCAGTATGACTTTGATTTTCATTTTTTTTTTCTTAATTTTATATTGAATCTTCACCCCCTGGTACACCTGGTGTATCACCCCTCTCCCTGCCTTGCTATCTGTTTCTTCTTATATAGGTAGGAAGATATGTTCCCTGTGAAACCATTTTATTGAACATAAATGCCAGGTTATAACTGCATGATGACACTGCAGCAGAGAGCTCAAGGACCTGTGCTCCAAGTTGCCCCATGGGAATCTATACTGAATCTATATTGAAGTGGAATATGTGTTGATTTGGACACAAGCAGCTACCTCTCCTTTGCCTGAGACACAATGTGAGAGGAGTCATGGGAGAAATAATGTGGAAGAGCTAGATATCCTAGACATGACTAGGATCCAGAAAAGATCTAGGAGGTGCAAAACGGGGTATGTCCAGAGAAAAGCAAGTGTACAGCAAAATAAGAGTCACGTTAATGTCAGAGAGTTGTCCACTGCATCAGAAAAGAAGTCAGTGTGTGACCTTTGCTCAGGGGCCACAGGAGTGCCATGATGCTCACAGCTGTGCTGGGGAGGCACAGAACCACAGTGCCTCAGGAGCTCCTGCCCCTCAACCTGACCCTGAAGGTTTACTTTATTCTGTTAGAGATTATTTTCCCCAAAAAACCCACACCAGTATTCTGTTACAATTTGCAAAGATGTGGAGGAGTTTTGTAGTAAACGTGTATTGTGGGTATTTAGAGCTAGATTAACAGAGATGCATGCGCACTTAATTCCCAGCTCAAAGTTAGTCAAACACTCTGCCTGCCACCTTCTGTGCAGCTCTGGAGGAGCCTGAATTCCTGAAACACCTTTGTAGCTACAGTTAGGGACTTGCATGTTGCCTTTTTTGCAGACACAGCATCTCCTCCTCAGATTTTGTGGACAGAAAGCATGGAAGTGGAAAACGAAGTCTGGAGCTGTAAGAGCTGATGTAACTAAGCAATGAGCAAAAGCACCATTTGAGCAGATGCTGCTTAAACTGGACACCAAATCTGAGGATATAACAGCTTCTGAGTACTGTTAAAAAGGCTTTTTATAAACTATTGAAATTTGTCCTTTGCTATTTCTTTGCTCTAATGTTAGACTCATACACTTTTCCCCTTTTGTCTCTAGTTGTTTGGCTCATTTGCCTGTTCTCCCCAATTAGGAGGTAATTTTGTTCCTTTGAAAACATGTCCAAAAAATTGTTCTCTTTTTACCAACTTCAACTTCTCTGTTTGCCTTTAAATGTTTTTAAATTTCTTTTACTTGTTTTCCTTGAACTGTTTCTGTATTTATCTCTTGTTTGTAATCTTTGATTTCTTTCCTGCATTTTTTAAAATATCATTTTTAAGACAAGAAATTGCAGGGCATTAGAAGAGAATGTAGAATGAAGAAGAGTTTTCACTGCTGGCACTGAAGCAGACTGTTCTTAATGGAAAAGGGGCATTATTCCTGATTTCATCCTCAGACAAGAGGCTTCATTGAAAGACAAACTATGCCTAGTTTATGTACTCATGTTAGACACTGAGCTCTATTGAGAGAAATACTTTTGAAGCAAAAAATAACAAATAATTCTATGAACATACAGAAATAATATCTTACTATGCCTATACAAGAGCTCAGACAGTCACAATATATATCAGTATCAGATTATATTTTATGAAGTATTATTTAGAATTATGGTACTACTTGGTGCTTTACAAAGTTACTGTAATGACTGTTCCTTTCATGCCTGGCTTTACTTTGCTGTTTCATGTTCATGACTAAATTTAATACATTTACTCCCATAAATATAGACCAAAACAGATAAGAAAGCTTTTCTCTCAAACTTTATAGGGTACCTTTCCTGCNTTTCTTTCTTTCTTTCCTCTTTTTCCTTGGGTAGAAGCTAACATATTCCTTACCAGAACTGAATTCTACTTTTGCCTTCTGTGGTTTCAACTGCCCATCCACATTATTCTATCCTTTTTAGAGTATAGTTGCATTAAGAAATAACAGACAGTGGGACTGAGATCACTCAGGTACAAGAACTTTGTGCAAACATTCTCAAAAAACAGAGCTCTACTCTGGGGAACTTTTAGTGTAGTTTGACAGAGATCTTGAAGTTGGATATGGAGAGTTGCCCTTGTTTTTTTATTCCAGCTTAGACACATACTACAAAGTGTTCATTTGGACTATCTTGATATGCAGTTTACCACCATTATTAGCAGGACATTTAAATTACACATTCATATCTCTAAGGAGCTAATCCAGCTTCTAGTTCCTACAAAACCACCTGTTAATTTAGCTTAGTGCCGATGGTTGAAATCTGTAAAGGACTGTAAGAAAGTCAGGCTCAGCTGAAATTCATTGACTTAAGTTACTATTTTCTTTAAAAGATATCTAGGATACTTTCAGTCCCTAGCTGTTTGATTATGAGCCACTTCACCCCTAAAATCCTCAGTATGACCATGAAACTATTGGCAAATAGAACTGTTCACCTATTTCTCTTACTTGCCAGCAGCTTCTTCCAACACACGAATTTCCAGAACTGTTTCCTTTCAGTTGATTAAAAAGAAGTATCATACCTTACTTCTTGTGAGTTAACTCATCTGAATGATATGTTGTAGCATAGATGATTAATTTAGATGTAGTCTCAGCATAGGTAATGACACCTCTCACTGTTAGGTGTTATTCAGAATGGTAGAATTTTCCTATCTTAAAGGTCACAAAAATGGCACAGGAAAACTTGCACCTGGAATAACACTTAATTACACAGTAAGTACCTGAGTCCAAACTGTGATCTTTAAAGTCCCTCCAGATTTAAAAAAAAAAAAAAAAATCTTAGTTCTTGAAATCTATAAAGTTAATGGACACTGCTCCATTTACATTTGCTTTGGAAGACTCCTCCATTCTTATCCTTCTGCTTGTGCTTTTCTCAGAACTGCCATGACCTAAACATCTATTTGCCTAATTCCAGGCTTAGTCCTGAGGGACTAGCAACTGAACACAATTGTAATGCAGAATGCACAGAATCATCTGGACTTGGTATATTCTGTGTCTCTGTTCTTGCTTGAAGGATTGTTTCACAGCCTGGGACTTCCTGTTATAGTGAGCATTTTAGTCATTAGGTTAAACACAATGCTGCTTTTTGCTCTCATGGCATATGTGTTTGACCTCAGAAGTCTTACATTTCCCTCTGCTTCATAACATGACTTTGAAAATAATGGTGGAATTGCCTCCTCCTGTAACTTACTTGCTTTTTGAGAGGAAAAGAATAACCTAACTCCTCAAGTGCTGCTGACATGATTCCCAAGGTGAGGACTCTCAGCCTTCTGGATCACCACTGGGCAACATTGTCAGGCATGATCCTGACTCAGAAAGGAGTGGGAGTAGGAATGCAAACCTGTTTGTTTGTTTGTTTCTGTGTTCCTTCTGGCAAGTTTTAGGCAGTTACATGCTTAGGTCATGGACTTGTGTGGTTACCCTGTTGAGTCTCCTTGCTCTAGCTCATGCACGAAAAAGACACACAGCTCTGAAATTTAGATTACATTGGCAGCTTCCTTTGCTTGCATTTTAGGCTTTGAAAAACTTGATTGCACATCTGTGTCTGTTTAATGTATGGATTCTCAAGTCAAAAAAATTTTTTAAAGACATCAAAATATATGTAGTAGACTTATTTGTCAACTACCTTTGGTTAGTACTCCCAGGAATTCCCTGATTACTGATCCTGTAAAACAAAGGCAATTCTACTATTTTTCTTTCATTTAGCCCTTCTGCATGGTAAAACCAAAACATAACTAGAGCCAGTTCGAGGGGCCAGATTATGATGCAGTGTAAATGATGCTTAAAACATAAGCCCCATCTTTTATACACTTTGTTTTGAATAAATCTATTTTCAGTTATACCAAGCTACAGTAAAAGGTGAAAAACAAGCAGACACTGTAACATTCAAGCTCGTTTCTGTTCATGGTCTTCTATCTATGCCAATAGCAAATACACAGACATGCTAAATTTCAAGTGAGATATTACATTTTTTTAATGTAGAAAACTGAACAAGAATTCAAAAGATGAATACAACCTATGCTAAAAGAAAGGACATGGGAGAGTAATCAGTAAATATGAGTAACAGTAACATTTTGTTACTGTCCTGATTCTCCCATTATCCTTTTGGTTTTCTCTGCCTCTTTTCCAGCACTTAATTATTTTCCTTTTCACTGTTGTACAGCTCATGAAACCCATTATTTTACTCTTTTATTTTAAAAACTCTCATGAAACCTAGAGGCAAAATAAATTTCTCTTGTATGGATTTTAAAGAGTTACACATCCTGTAGTTTCATTGTGTTGATTGAAAGTGCAAACACTAGACAGTGTATATAGAACTTCAAGTCTGATGGGTTGACACAAAAAAATGCAATAATCCAGCTTTTACTAAAATTCCTCTGAAATAATTTCCATTTGTTCTTTTACTATTTTCCATAGTTTCTTCCCTACTCCATATCATATATATCCTTTGTATCCATGAATAATTTAAGACACCTTGGTGAGGAACCTAATTGTTCTCTAACACACCTTGTAACACCACAGAGTATTCTGTAAACAACAGAGATGGAGAAATTGATATGGGAGGCAGTAATGTCTTAGCTCCTTACTAAGAACTTTTTTATCATCACTTGCATTTCCTTATTGCTCTAAAGCTCCAGTTAAACTGAATTGTAATACACTACAAAAAAAAAAAAAAAAAAAAAAAAAAAAAAAAAAACAAAAAAAAAAAAAAGCGCAAAATCCCATCAAATCACAGAACCAGTGATGGTGGCTCCACTGCTTCCCAGGGCAGACTGTTTCAGTGTTTGACAACCCTTTCCATGAAGAAATTTTTCTTAATATCCAAATGAAATCCTCTGACACATCTTCAGACATTTTCCTCTTGTCCTGTCCCTTGTCATCTGTGAGAAGAGGCCAATCTCCACCTGGCTAGGGCCTCCTTTCAGGGAATTGTGGAGAGTGATAAGATCCCTCCTGAGCCTCCTTTTCTCCAGGCTAAATCTTTCCATCACTCTCAGCTCCTCCTCACAGGATTTGTGCTTCAGACCCTTCCCAACCTCCACTGTCTGCCTCTGGACTTGCTGCAGCCCCTCAGTGTCTGCCCTGTTGGAAATTTACTTATCCTAAGATTATTGGGTTGTAATAGAAAATGAAATTAAATATGAAATCTTAAGGAAATGCACAGTGAAGAGAAGGAGTTGGGAGGATTCTCAGAGGATATACGCTACTAATGTGACTACATAGATTATTTTACAATTGCAAAACACCGAATTTTCCTTTAACAAGGCATGAAAAGAAAATTGATCAGCTACTGATCTAGAAGTCTATGCTACAGTACAGTACAATTTATCCCAATGCTTGATTTTGTATCTCACTTTTGTTTAGCAACCTTTTGAACATCTAGAATATCTACCCCTTTGCTTTTTTCTCTTAAATATTGGAATTATTCATATAGTTTTTCAAATGCACTTAAATATAAGCATTTTATAAAAACATTTTTTCTATAATATCATATAACCTGTTGAAACTTTCAGATGCCTGGCTACTTCAAGAAATTTTGCTAGAAATCTAAGGTAAATGAATTTTCAGAAATTCACGAACGATTGAACAAACCACCTTCAGCCACACCTTCATTGTGGCCAACCCAAAAGCATTTCATCTCCAATGACATCTTGATCTAGCTTTACAAGTGATAGTAAGGATCTAACAATGTTAAATATTTACTCAGCATACAAATCACTGGCATCTTGCTTATGATTTCGTGCTGCCTTGCAGTCACCACAGCAACTATGGTGTTGTCTACTGAAAATTGGAAAGGATTGGCAAGACCTAATATTAGTTAATTTCATGTTGATATGTCTTTTCATTCCCCTTTCAGGATCAACACAAAGAATTTTCTTGAGAATACTTGAGATAATTACTTCTTCAGTTATAACACACCTTCTGAGAGCATGGTGGCCATACTCTTAATGGCATTCAGAGAATTTTCTTGTAAAAATTTTCTTGTAAAATCTCTGCAAAACCACCTCCTAAATGTTCCACACAGTGACTGCCATGCATTTTGCCTAGGATAGCCTTGAATTTTGATTTGTAAGAAGCAGTATTATATAAATACATTTATTTTTAACGTCTAGAGAGAATTTTGAGAATCTCAACAGCCTTTTTTCAGTCTGAAGAGTGGAGGGAATGTATGTTTCTCTGGACTGTTTTATGACCACTAAGACACACTGTTTTTGAGCGCCGCTTTGCAAGTCTACTGATTTAAAAATTTAGATTGTTATGATAGAAATAAGTCAATATTTGGCATATTTTGCATCTTTATTGTGCATTTATGTACACCTGCTCTCTCCAGAATTCTTAATTGTTATTTACAAGCTAGCCAAGTTTATTGTTGCTATTCTGTGCCATGTATGGCAGTTCAACAATCATTGCTGTTTCATTTCAGTAACACTAGAATGAATGGTAAGAAATGTGGATGGTAATAATATATTAACATTATTTTATTTTGCAAGTAACTGTTAAACTAGAGTACTGTTTGTATTTCACAGTCTGACTTTTACTGCTGGCTTCTTAATATCAGAGTTAAAGTTCTTTTCATTTCTAAACTTTTTCTTCCTTTTGAAAAGAATAATCTCTTTTGCAGTTTTAAGTGTCATTCTAAGTTTTATGGTGTCTGTTTATTTTTTTTCTTCCAAAATGATAACTATTTTATATATTAAAAAACGGGTTTTATTAGCAAATTTTTCAGAATATTACGTAGGAAGGTATTGTCACTCAGTGAGAAATCCATTGTGTCAGGCAGGTTCTTTAGGAAAGCCTTGAACCAAAGTCAGACTCTGAGTTCAACATAAAAATAATTAATTTCTCTTTAACTGTAGCCAACTATCTTGATTTTCTTGCATATATATATATATTTTTTTTTTTTTTTGAGAGGGTGGGGGTTGGTGGTATAATCTCTCTCTTTATGTTTTAACATATTCTTTTACCTAAAAGTCAGGTCCCATAGCTGCTTCTCCTTCAGTGATGGATCTTCACTTTGTTCTCATAAAAATTTTACCAATGTTGCCTTAGGAATAGTCACAGTTCTTAATTTCAATATACAGTGAGGTCAAATACTCTTCTCTGGGTCAGCCTCACCCTTAAGTGGACATAGAAAACTACCAATAGGAGAAAAAAAATGTTGCTTCAACACAAAAGGCTGCCATTTTTGTGGGCATTATCCTGAGTTTTCTCTTTCTGAGTATCACAGACTTATACCTCATAGGTCTTTAAACTGATGTTCAGACACGGGGTCTTCCTGAGAGAAGAGAATCTGCTCCTTTGCGCAACTTTTCCCTGTTCAGTTACTGTAAGGGCTTTATGATTTTTTTGCCTTCTGTGTTGGGAAGGATCCTTTCAAGGCTTTATTTATCTCTTTGCTCCTTTTAATCGGGGACAAATGGAAAGACCTTCATCTCACCTGTCTTCAGTACTTCTAACTAGGTTTTTTTGGTCAACACACTGGAAAGTTTTTTAATCTCCCACAGGGTTCGTGCTGTTGCACAACAGAGACTGTATAGGTTTATCTGTATTTCACATGTACTGTGAGATTGCTGGCAATTACAGAAGCCTGGCTTCCATGACACAGCCAGGCCTGCATTCCCTCTTCCTTTGGGGAAACAGGGAGTCAGAAAAGAGGACTGGATCCATCCCTCTCCCCCTTGAACGTCCTAGCAGACACCTGCAATCCTCTGGCAAAAGGATTTTAGCTACTGAATTGGAGCTTAATAACTCTGCAGAAACTGCTTTTCATAGTACTTACTTCATAATCTGCCTCTGCTTCACTGAGCCCCTCAATTAAAACAGCATTTCTTTACAAACAGCTCCTGAGGATCTCTGCTCAGTCTTTCCTTCAGTACAAGCTCAGAACTCACAGGAGACTCTTTGGCATTTAGAGTCCTGTCAGAGTCTGGGTTCCTGTGCCATTTTTCAGAAAATGGGATGTGAGAAAGAAGGCAGGCTGATAAAGGAAGTATATATCAAAGGAAGGAGTTTTTGGGAACAGTATGATGATTCTGAGTAACATGGGAGAGTCTGAGATTTTGCCAGTAATTTCACTAGCACCTCAAAATTTTGTGAGCCTTCCTGCAGATTTTCCATGAGCTGCCATGATCCCTACAGCATCCTAAAGTGCTCCTGGTCATTGTGATGTTCTCAATTTATCAGTGGTCAGCCTCACAAATTTGTCTCACGTGATTGTTCTGATCTAGTGGGTCTTCACCAGATTGGCTACAGGAAACTAATTCATAATATCTTATGTGAACAAGAAGAATATGAAAAAATTGCATCATGATTCACTTATTGACTATGCTTTTCTCCAGGTTTCTCAAAGGGCTTGAGAAAAGTTTAAATTTCATGAAAAATATTAAGAATTATTATGACAATGTGCTAGACAGACCCTATCTATGCAGAAGGTGTAGTCCAAAGGACATTCCATGCATTTTTTAGGGAATAGAGAATAGTTCCAAGTATTTTTCAATGTGAATTATAGCTTCTTGCATCATCACTATGTTTTTAATGAATAAATTGCTTGGTATGGTAGGAGATATTGAATGTAGTTTAGAATTCAGTTTATAATTCAGTTTAGAATCAGAGTAACAACAGAATGGCTATATAAATATTTCTCCTAGTCATGTGAATACCAGAAAAACCCCACTCTATTTACGGAATGTCTGTACACAACAGAGAGAATTGCATGTTGTAGTTACCCACTTCATAACGAAGTGCAAGTTTTCCACTTTGACACATGCCCAAGTCCCTACTACAAACTACAGTACAGGAACTAAGATAAGATCCTGTGCACTTAACATCTACCAAAATCAATCCTGCTCAGTAAAGAAATAGGAAATGCTCTGTTAAAAGGCTTTTTCATGTCTCTTGATAAGAGATGAAAAAAAAAGTCTCTGAAGAAATATTTCTCTCTCTAAATAAAATCTTTTCCTGAGTATGTTCTCTATGAAAATTTCAGGATTGACAGCTCTAAGAACCATCATCTGTCTGCTAGATTACAGAGCACTGAGCATTATTTCTTGTAAACTATTCAGTCATGGCCTGAGTACACATTGGTTTCCACATAGTCTCACATCCAAACATCACAGGTGGGAGTCTGTAGGGCTAATTGGTGGGCTAATTCTGCAACACTGATTACTGTCTACTAGGAAAGGGATCAAGACCACCATGAAATTTTCTACAGATCACCAAACAACTGAGTGATGTTAACAACTTAGTCCTTGCCAAACTAGACAGATGGAGTTCAGCCACTGAGTGTTTTCCAAACTCTTTAGCCATCTGTTCCCTACTTCTGTGTATTTCCACAACAGCAAAAAACTCTCAAAAGCCCCAAATATTACCTTTTTATTATCTATTAACCATGAAAGTAATGTTCTAATCATATATAGGTACTGCAAATTTACATCACAGATAACAAATATAAGAAAGATTCTGAGCATTTTGTGATAATGACAAAAAGACTTTTTGTTCTACATGTTATATGAGATATGTCTACAAGTTCATGAGCAGAGTTGGAGCAGCCAGCTCATCCTAGGCTGCACATTTTAATCAGTTCTCCAACTTGTGTTCCAGTGCCTATTGATCCTCTGCTGTAGGTAGTAGCGGAGAGGTAGGCAGAGTGTCAGTAGTTACCTAAAATTAGTTACAACAAGGACTAACAGCAAAAAAATTGTCCAGTCCAGACTTCATTTCCACACTGACAAATTTGTGGGAGCCCTACTGGATGTAGATGACAGAGAAAAAACTACAAAAATTTTTTTTTCATATGCTCTGTATAGAAAAGTAACAATCAAAGAATTGTGTTCTTTGCAGTTGGACAGTGTTTCAAAACTTGCTTGACTTGCTCTGCCTTTTCTGACCATTGTAGATAAAACACCTAAATTCTCACCCCTGATATTAATGGGGTTCTTACACCAATCAAATTCTTACTTAGGAATTAAAAACTGCTTTAGGAAAAAAAAGCAGTAATTTTATTTTACCAATAAGCAAATTAATATAAATGTCTCCCAGAAAAAGACCATGGAACCTGAGTTTAATTTGAAATAACACTGCTGATGTGGTATCAAGCAGCAATTATGGTAAAGCCCTAAAATTTCAATTCCTGAAAGAGTTGTAGAAACATAGCAAGCAGACCTATACAGAACAGCATTATGAAGGACATTAGGGCCTACACAGACAAATGATACAGACTATTATCTTTAGGTGCTTACATATGGTTTTTCATCACCATCATGATCATATTCACGCTTTCATATTTTAATCTAATGAGAAAAGCCATTAAGTTCTTGCTCACCCTATAAAGAGTGGTTATTTCATGAAATGTGGTGGCACTTTGAAAATCTCTGGTTAAAGAAAAATTATCATAAGTGATCATGTAATCATTTAAAGGAAAATTAGTTCTAAAAATTGCATGTTTTTCTCAGCTGATTATCTTTCTAATGCTAATTCAAAGTATGTAGCAATATTTTGAATTTACATTTTGGTGCATTCCAAATCAAAAGGCTGTTTGATGTACTGGATTCCTCTAGGTATACTCTTAAAAGGCATTTAATCAGGTGCTATCTTTCAGTCCTTTGAATAAGTAACATTGTCATTGTTGCCCAAATTGCATTTGAAAGATGCACGTGTAAGATTGTGAGTGGCTGAGGGAAAATAAACTTAGGTTTGCATTTATCAAGGGAAAAACTGAAAAGATTGAAGCTGTATTTACTATATGCCCTTGCTTAGAAATGTCTCTTCATTTCATTTGTTGAGAGTTTCTGTTCATTGTTGAAAAGGTTTAATTATTTGATAGTTTAGGTGAATAAAAGCTAATTCCTGAGCATTTTGTAGCAACTGGCTTTGGTAGGAAAAGATACAATTGAAAACATTCACTTCAATTATTGTATCTGATTCTTTAAGAGATGAATTCGTAAAACAGCTGTTCTGGTTGGTTTTTCTCACCAAAATTCTTCTTAGGAATTACTACAATAATTTAATGGCTCTTCCTTAAACTTCATGCAGCTGTCAAAGCCAAAACTCTCCAAGCCAGAACATTCTTATCAGTGCAGAAGAATTTGGGAACTCATTTGTAATTCAAATCACCCAGTCACATCGTCATTGTCAAACGCACTGGAGAACAGAATATTCCTATTGGAACAAATTACTCACCAAGAATCACAGCAACAACGGTGAAGAGCACAAAGGCATTCCTCATTAAATAACTTTTAACATCGTCCTTTGTTATGCTCTGCACTTTTTTTTTTGCCAAAAGTGTACGTTTCCGGACTCCTTGTTGAATTCGTTCCATCCTACTTCCAGGTTTTGGATCTTCTCCGTTACCTTTAGTCATTTATCTTGCTGAAAGCTTTCTTTTATAATTAATTTCTGTCACTATCCCTTCAAAAAAGTGGAGGAATCTTTTCAGTGGGAGGTATTGGCGAAACCTGCAGGACAAGAAATATCAAACGTTTCAGTAAGATTTTAGGGGAATGATTAGCGATATATTTACATAAAAGCAAATATTCTTCATGTTTCAGTAAAACTTCCATTGTTCTTAATATTTAATCAGTTTTTGATGCAAAACCTCAATGAGTTTGAAATAATGGTTATATGGACTGGTCAGATAAATGTCCCATATCTTCAGAGATGAACCTGAACTGCTGTCATGCTGTAAAACCCAGGATTATCTTTTTTTTTTTGTATTTGCTATTGATATGTAAATGTAAATCAGTACAAATCATAGCTTAAGGTATTAAAACATTTAAAACTATCTGTCAGGCTTGCTTTTATCAGGCCATTATTATTTGAAAAAAATCCCCAATCTTGCTCACCTTCACATTAACCATTGAAGAAAAATATTTTGCTCAAACTGGTACATTTAAATTGTTCTGCATTTCAGATGTTTTTAAATGATTGAATGCATTGGCTCAATTATTTCTTTTCACATGGAAAAAGAGAGCAGCAATAGTTTATTTATCCCTCAACCACTATTTAGAAGATATGTCTTTGACAGCTTTATGTTGATAACATTCATCTTTTAGCTGTATAAACTAATCTGAGCACATCTGTAAAACATCAGAAGTAATATCCCACTTGAGCTGTTGTTTCAGACTGCAATACCAGCTCTCATTGCAGAGTAATGCTTAGCTTGTCCTGATAGCAATTATGAGCATATATCACAGAATCACAGACTATATTAAGTGGGAAGGGACACATCAGGATCATGGAATCCAAATCCTGGACCTGTGCAGGACAACCCAAGAAACGTCTGACTTTAAGAAATCACACTCTGAATCAACCTTGAAATGTTTCAATATTAAAAGTTTTTCATTAGGTATTACTTTTTATTTTAGATGGTGGAGGTTTGTTTTGATGGCTGCTGGGTAGGAGTTTGTTTAATAATGGAGCCACCTCAAAGGTATTTTCCAGACTGAGAATCCCATTTTCTGAAGTCTTAGTTAATATACACTGACATGATTTTTTAAAAGAAGTTAGTAATGAATAAGTGGATAGACGAAGGTACTCCTGCTGAAATCTGTCTTGTTTATAGACAGTCAACTCTCACATCTCATTTTAAATAAAATTAGTGCCAAAACATTTTTTCCTTTTTTTTTTTTTTAAGCACTTAAAATATAAATACACAGGGGTTTCAGTCAGCACGTTTTAAACAAAATCGCATGTTGTAACAAGTTTATTTTGGTGGAGTTTGATGGCTGCTCTTACCATATGTTTCAAGACCGGCACTTCAGTGCAATGTCCTCCCTGAATTTTAACGGAACGCTATAAACTTTGCTGCTTTAAGGAGTGGAAACTTTCTGCGAGCGAGCTAAATATTTAAATTAGTAAGTGTTCTACCGTGGACAAGACTGCTGTGTAGAAGCAGGATTTATTTTTCTTTTCCCGACCGATTAATGTAAGCATTAAAAAAAAAAAAAAAAAAA
>VXBR01008869.1:217837-241228 GCA_013400215.1 Cisticola juncidis | reverse complement strand
AAAAAAAAAAAAAAAAGGAGAGAGAGAGAGAGAGAGAGAGAGATCGTTCACACTGCCTTCTCTCTTTTCTTTCCAGGATGTTTAACGCAGCTAATCTGTCCCGTACAATTTACATCAAGATCAAGGAGAGAATATGGATGCAGCGGAAAGGATCATTCGATTAATTAAGACACAAAGGCACGGAGTGAAGAGTGAACTCTCCCCGCGCAGCCCTGACGGGAGGACGGGACGGGCTCACCTTTGCGGACCTTGCGAGCCTCAGGAGCGGCGGACGGAGCGGGGGCTGCCCGGCGGAGGGCGCGGAGCTGCGGAGCGGCAGGGAAGCACTGACATCTGCATGTGCTCCGGGATACGGCAACCCTCTATCGCTGGGACTTAAGGAAAGGGGAGGAGACTGCCGCCCCAGCGCCGGGGAGGGAAAAAAAGGAACAAAACCAACCCACACCGAAGCACGCATCAGCAGAGAGAGGAAAGCGAGGCTTCTGGAATATTGATTAGTCTTGGCACAGTGAAAGCGGGGTCACTTTCTTTGTTTTTCCTTTTAGACCACTTTCACGCTTTGTCAGTTCAGCTTCGTTAGAAATGCAAAATCAGGATCCGGGAAGAACTGAAGGATCACACACACAGAGCAGGGAAGGCTGGAGCTCTTCTTCATTAGACATTCCAGGCTGCACATCTGAAAATCCTAAACATAATTATATAACACTATCCCTCTGCTTTTAAAAATAAATGATAAAATATCTGAGCATGCTTCTTTGTTCTAAAAACCAGCATGGTGTGAAAGCTATCACGTATTTTCTAATTCTTAAAGACAAGTATTCAAGATCTACTCTTCCCAGAGTGGGGAACCAGGCATATCTTTCAGAAGCAACAGGAGCATTATCAAGGAAAGAGAAAAACATGATCAGTTATAATTCTTTGTATGTTTCTTGTAGATATTCAAAATACATAGTAAGACTTGCCTCTTGTTTGGCAATTTAAACTCACTGATAGCAAGCCCCATTCAAACTGTTTCAATAGCAGAGAATGAATGAATGAAAGGAAAAGTATAAAATATCCACCCTGGAGAAATAAGTGGCTTTCAGTTTTTCTAGCATTTCAAAGTATGCATTGTTGAAAAGGTATTTGTTGATGGGAGTCAGGGGAATTCCCAAAGAACTTTTCTTTTTAGAAGAACACTTTCATTTTAAGCATTGGTAAAGTCAAGTTAAAATATTCCATAATTATATTTCAGTGCATCTTTCACAGGATCTAAATTATTTTCTTATAAGACAAATATTGTAAATCAAAATTTATATAATTTTATGTTAAATGTATAATTAATCTATATGTATTAATCTTTAAATTTCTGTTTATAAATGATGTTGACATTTAAATTATTTTTCTGAGAAGTTATTCTAAGTATACAGGAAAAGATTTATGTACAATACACGCAAGGAATAGATAGGTACAAAATAAAATTAAGAGCATATTTACTTCCACACAGTCAGAGTAATGGCTTTGCTAAGGTGTTTTCCAATTTGAATGTGACTCAAATAATGACGTACAATGTAGAGAAAAATAATCTAACAATCATTTTACATTTGCTTATGATTAATGCAGACTTGAGATTGATTTGTGTACTACGGAATCTTGATCTTCAGTTTCTTTAGAAAGAAAACATCTAAATTGACTCATTAATTGACTTTAAAAAGAAGAAAAAAATTGACAGCTTGTGTTGCAAAGACAGGAATACATGCTGTACTTTCTTGCACCTGGCATCTTAAATGTCTAGCTCACTTTTATTTTTTGTGTTGTATTTTTTAAATACTTTCACTATTATTTGTGTAGATGAAGGACTGGCCTTTTAACTAACCTTTGCCCTCTGGCAGTCTGCTTGTTTGATCTTTCTTTCTGGAGTATGGCTTGCTTTCTGCAAAACCTCACAGATAGTTCTGCCCTCTGCTCACATGAATAATAATGATCCACTTGACTTAATGGCACAAGGTCGGGCCCCAAGTGAGGTGATCCAAAAGTATGTCATCATTTAATGCTTTCATTAATACTGAGGTCTATGAGAAATGAGGATAATCCTGTGAGAGAATTAGCTATTCAGTGAGACAAAATGAAAATAAACAATAATCAGTTGGAGAGCTCAGCTTAACTTCAACAGTGATACTTATATTACCTCTCAGAGAACAACAGATATTATTACACATTTTTTAGATAACAGAATATTAAGAGCTTTTATGGCAATATATTCAAAATTTTCTGTCTTTTTTCCTCTCTCCCTCATCTTCTGACATTCATTTATTTTCTTGATTTTAACTTTCAAGAGTATTATCCTTTATATTATAAAGGCCAATGTATTTTAGATTTCCCTGGATAGCAAAAAAAGTCAAAAAAGTTTATAGCATGATGTGACTCTGCAACACGTGTAATTAAAATGCACTGGAATTTCCCTTTATAGATACAATAAATTTAACAGATTTATTATGCACTATTTAAAACCGGGGCTAGGACAAATTTAAAACGTTATTGGTTATTTCTAGCTGTATTCTATCTCTAGCATTTTCAACAGTGTTTGTTTCTAGGAAGTGAAATTTAGAAGTTAGACACATTGTAGCTTTTAGATTGGATCAGCCAACACAAAGAATATACAAAAACATTGTTATGTTTTGTACAATAACACAGAGTGGCAGCCATCAGTGCAACTGCCAATTTTATTCTGGTTAAATAATCTCTACATGCTTCAGGGTTGTGGGTTTTTTCATTAAAAACTGAGAAGGAATCACCTAAGGCCTTGATGAACCCGTCTGTGTTGATACCAGCTCAGGACTCTAATCTGTGCTTTGGGTTCCACTCTGAGCCCTCCTTTGATAGTGCCCCAGTGCCCTTTGATAGTGCAAAGAGGTGGAGTACGAGTACAGGGAAAGGACTGGCTCTGACTTGGCCTTCATCCTCCCAGACAGAGTGGATGCAGACAGCTGAAATCATGTGTTATGGCAAACCCAAGCTCTGCCTGGTTGTGGCTGGCAAAGTCTGCCAGTAAATGTACTTTGCACAGCATCTGAGTGCCTTTGTAAAGTAAGTAAAGATATTAGAGTGGAAGCTGCTGTTCCAACATAAAGTATTGTTATTTTCAGCTGATAAGAGCTATCAAACAGAAACCCAGGGAAGTCAATTGAAGCAAATGCAAAAAGTGGAAATGAGACAACAAATTAAAATCCTTTAATTTCCCAGACAGCAATAAATGTGGCATAAGACTATGGATACCAGCTTAAATAAATTTTAAGATTCAAAGTAACACAGGTTTCACATTAGTAAGTCAGTACTATTAATTAATACTGGCAGAATATCTGAAGTGTTGGAGTTTTACTTAGAATCTCAGTGAAATACTGTTGATAACACAATGGTAAAACTGGAGTAAAATTCTTGTGAAAAAAAAATGTTTATTCATGGTAAATGGCAT
This sequence comes from Cisticola juncidis, assembly GCA_013400215.1. Taxonomy (NCBI): domain Eukaryota; kingdom Metazoa; phylum Chordata; class Aves; order Passeriformes; family Cisticolidae; genus Cisticola; species Cisticola juncidis. Next base: position 237,777 of record VXBR01008869.1, on the reverse strand, counting down.
GCCAGTATGTCCCAGACTTCAATTAAGTTGGACAAAATAAGAAAATACATTATTCCCCTTCAAGCTGCAATCCAGCTTAGAACTGTTTATTACCATTATACACTGTTGTGTCAGTGAAGAAGCTGAGTCTCTAAGAGGTCAAATTCAATCCATACAAGTTAGCAAATATTTGGCAGAGCTAAGCCTTAGGATTTCCACAGGATGATGGCATGGTTTTGTTTCTGAGACACTTGGTTGGCTTTTGCTCTTTTGATCATGCTAAGATGAGTAGGAGAAATTGAGGTTTAGTGTTTGTTTCTTTTCATATATCAAAGGGGAATTTGATGAATACCTCCATTTTGGCCAGCCAAATGTTAGGCAGCCAAATTTGGCCAGCATGTGTACTACAATCATCAAAAAAAGCATAGTCTGTGTTCTGTTAGCAAGCATCAAGTGCTGCAGGAACAGATCTGCAGATCCATAGCTGGTTCTGAGCATGACATTTACAGAATCTTCACAATGGAAGTGTTGCACTGAATTGCTTCTAACCTCATTTTGTGTTTTTAGACTCTATGACCTGGTTTTGATTCTCCTAAAGGAATCCAGTTTGTTTGTTCTAAAACCACTCCATGAAATGAATCAAGCACATCTTGGTCACTTCCAGAGGAAACTTCCTGTACTGGTTAAGCTGAATTTCAGTTTATCTGTTGTAAACCATTGGTCAAGTTCACTTATCCAAAATCCACCAAAATCAGTGTTAAAACGTTCTGTTGATGGTAAGGATTGAATTATTTTAGAAAATGCTACTAATCTGTCAAAAACCATTTTGAAACTGAAGTTTTTTGCCTACAATTAGGATGAATGACTTGGAGTACAGGCAATCTAATCAGCAGGACTTTGATTTTTTAATGATCTGTTTCTGTGTTTCTATTTAGTGTCTCATTACAGTCTGAACATCACTCACTCAAGCCAGCCAACAATCCTCTTGGTTATTTTTATTCCTGCGTTTTGAGGTCTTGTGCCATGAGAATAAATATGATTTTACGCTTTTGAGCTCTGTCAGGAGTCAGTCGGAAGTTACACACAAAAAAGGCAGCATTCCTTTTCTGCTCTGTGAAAATTCCCAGCAGAGAAACACGAACCTTTAGTATCTCCTCTCAGCATCATGGGCTGTCACACACTGTATGTCTGACTGCAGCTGAATAGACAACCTTGTTTCCTTTCAGCACAGGGCGTCAGATCAGCACTCACTCCAGGGAGAAGGGGGAAGGGAAATGAAGTTATACCAGCAGAGGATGTGGCTTGTGAACTTTTCCCTTAACTGTCTTATCAAGGATGTGAATGTCTGTGTGTACAATGGGGCAATTCTCCCGAAGAACAAGCAAGGTTGTCTAGGAAGGATTGGGGATAGGATGGGATTCTGTCATTGTCAGAAATCCAATGGGATCTCGTGGGGTAGCCGATAGCATTTCAGCTGTGAACACCATGGCTTCACTGGCTTTCCCACAGCCAGTGGCAACTACTTAAATGGGTGCTGAGGGAGAGACAGGTTCATTTGAAAAGTTAATACAGCATTGTGGCTGGTTACAAAAGAGTACGGCATTGGAGCCAGAAATGTGCTACCCCCTGTCGCTCAGATCCCTCTTGATTTCCTCTTCCTGATTTCTTTTTTTTTTTTTTTTAACCTTTTTTCTGATCCCCTGCTAAACTTCAGTAGCCTGTGAATCAGCAGAGCTACTGAAAGTGCCCTGGGGATGCTCCAGCAGAGAGAATCTACTGCCATGGGTATCTTAAATTGTGACCTCCAATCCCTGCCTGTCACAGTGGCAAGAGAGCAATGGTGCCACATGAGTCCTGATTTGGGATAATAGCATTGTTTTTGGGTGTCCCACTGGCTGAAATGTTTTCTGTCTTAATTCCCAGACTGGTTGAATAAACCCATTTCTTGGATCTTATGTTGTTTATACTGGATATTCTTTTAAAAAATACAGGCTTATCACTAGCACGTGTGTTAGCCTGTACAACAGATAAGTCTCCAATTATTTTTTCATTTTCCACTGCTTTTTTTTTTTTTCTTGACATGTGCTCCTTAGAAAGCAAAGACAGATAGGTAAGAAACAAGACTAAAGAGAAATGGACATTCCTGAATTAGAATATAGGATTATGTGCATGAAGCTCTTTTCATAAAAAACGTTGCTTTTCATTTGACATCTTTGTCTAAGGTTATTTTTATAATGAAACAATAACTTATCAGCTGTTTAATACATCCTAGTTTGTTGTTAGTATAGCAAGCAAGATAAATACAGAGAAAACCACTCATTTGTATGAAGTTCATTTAAGGAAACTAATTTATCTGGAGCAGTAAGCTAACGTGACTTTTTAAATAGACATTTACTACTATGGAATCATAATTACTGCAATCAAGACACAAAAATCTTTTGTAAAAATAATTATAATTTAAAAGCATGCAGCTCAAAGTTGCTGCTATAATAATGACTATAATAGCAACTGTTTAGCATTTGGACATTTTTTTGGCAGGAGGGCTTTGCATTGTTTATTGTGAGAAAGAAACAGGCTCTGAGAAAACATGCAAATTTTCAGCAAAGGAAAAAGCAGCATCAGGTTTGCAAAACAGAGTGGCAGAAAGTCTCTTTTGCTTTTGTGTCTTTAGTTCACATAGGCTAGGATGATTTAAAGTAATTGGATTCTTTTGGAGGATGTCTGTTTAATATACCATGGTAGATCTCAAAATATCTGTTTCATAGTATCCCTGGCATCCGGACACTCAGGCTGTGTGGTGGTCAGCATTTATTTTCTTGCTGTGTTTTTCATTCTCAAATTCCTGTTGGGATCCAGAGTTCACAGAACTTATTGGTAATCAGCAATTAACTTAAAACAGGAACTGTCCTCTAATATTTATTATTCATTTTTCTTCCTGAAATGTGATCAAATGCTTGTCATCACATATATAGAAAAATTAAGAATTACATAGTGTGAATAAGTATGTTCCAAAGGAAAGATGGCATATCACTGGTGTGATATATTACCTCAATTTGTTCTGTCAGCAGTCACTTCTTCACTCAGCCTCTGAGAGGATATGAATATTATTGTACAAATAAATTCAGATCATTGTAATTAAATACTAATTATGATTACCAAAAAAGATACATGGAATCCACATTTTAATGCTGTCTTTCTATAACAAGACAGGGGATTGATACACTTGTACATTGTTTTATTTAGATTTCTGTGACATACAATGAAAGCTCTTCTGACATATAATTGCATCTATAGAAAGAAAACAAACAGTAGTCTTTTCATTTGGACCATAGAAATCATTAAAAGAAAGACTTAAATCAAAAATCTCTCCCATAATATAGCATTCTATCCCTCATTACAGATTCAGTACGTACTACATATCAGATTTGTTTTCATGCTGTCAGTCACTCCATCCCTTCTGCTCCATTCTGAACTACTACCCCCAAGACAAGTTAATTTAATGACCTTGTCCCCCCCTTGCCTTTTTTTCCTTGGTAAAGCAACTACTTCCCATGTTTTTGCAGGCTCACTGCTCTCCTTCTCCCTTTACTTCCATTAATTCTATCTGCATTTTTCCTCCTAAGACCATCAACCACCGGTTTCCTTTGAGTTAGAGAAAAATTACTCAGAACAGGTCTTGTTTTAATTTGAATCAATGAATCCAAGTTTTGAGGGAAAGTTAGACCTTGGCCTTATTTGATTCTTAGACACCTATTCCAATCCATTCCTTATTTTATGAGCTTTGTAATGGGTTTGGGTTTGTAATACTCCTTTTCTGTCTGCTCAGTCATGTTATTTTCTCCCTGTTTTTGTCCTGCCATTTTGTTCTTTTTCTTTAGTTCACTGTATCTTCTTTTTCACCTTTAGCTTTTACTTCTGTTCCTCTTGTACCAGCTGTCAGTGGTTTGAGAGGCAGCTTGAAGGTCTCACTCATCCTGACGTGGATCCATGGAGGAGTTTGTACCACAAACATGTACCCTGGGATGTCTCTACAGACAGTGCATTTAACTGGCTAGTTAGAAATCTCTCCCTCCTCCAAATAAACAAGGATACAGGGTATGGAGAGTGGAACAGATTTCCCTTTTCAGCTGCAAGGATGTCAACTCTTCCCTTCCAAAGAGGGGTGTCTCTTCCGTCTGCAGACTGCATGCAGAAAGGTAATTATTTTAATTAATTTGTTAAACCAAAGGGAATGTCAGAGCAAACAGCCAGCTGCCTTTCAAAACAAAACATTTAGGCCAAAATAAGGGGAAATAAGAGACAATGTGTTTGAAAATGCTGCTTTATACAAGCCTTTTACATGGCTCCAAAAATGTCTGTATTTCTTCCAGTTATGTCTACCACCTAGTGTTAACTTCAGAATGGTGATGTATTGGGTGCTTTGCTTAGCCACCCCGTGAATGGCTCCCATTCACCAGGAGTCTCAGCTCACTCCATATGCAGGCAAAACTCCCAGTGAAGACAATGACAGTCCAGGTCCCCTGACTCACATTTTGCTCAGGCAAAACCCCCATTGTCCAGTGATTGCTTTGCTCAATGAGCAGTGATTCAGAAGTGCTGAATAGGAACCCAGTCAGCTGTGCTTTGATATTATTTTCCTCATGATTCATTAATTTGGAAAAATCATTATAAATGTCTTTGTAGAATTACCCAGTAGTTTTTATTTAGACTAAACAGTAAGAACACATCACCTGTGAGAAGAGGGCATTTTGGGAAAAGTGTCATTAAAACCGTATTTTTTCTGTGATCTGCATACTCCTTATAAAGTATTTGTTAGTCCTCTAGGCCAAGGAATATGAGAGCATTTAATTCTTTGATCAGGTTCCTGATAAATTATTAAAGAATGAGTTCCATGATTCAATGACACAAAACAGGAGAATAAAATAAGAGATGAGTGAAATGAAATTATCACATTCAGTTGCTTTTCTCATGCTGTATTCAAACAGTTTAAAACAAGTTATGAGAACTTTTTAAAATCACAAGCTATTAAAGTCTACTGTGGTTCAGTAACAAATGAGACTCAGAACTCCTTTTTGCACAAAAAACCATAAACAGTTGAAATCTTGTTTCACTGTAGAAATAACATTTTACTTTGATGGATCTATGTGAATACCGTGAAAATCAAATATGTTTTGTCTGAGGTTAAAATTTTTAATTTTCTATTTCCTCTGTTTTATCAGGGATATATGAGGAGTTTCATTCCTTTCTTCCCTGATACCTAAGGGCTTTCTTGATGTGAAGCAAAATAAGTGTAAAATGCTACTAATTTCCCTTCCCACTAATATTGCTGCTGTGAGTTGTACAACAATTTACTGCAGAATTATGCTTTAAATAGATATGTGGCATCACTCATAATACATTTTATTTTCATTACCAGAAACTCCAGGAATCCTGTCTAACAGTGAGTCCCATCTTCCACAGACAAGTTCCTGCTCTGTAAGATGTGGAATCAGTGATCCAGAAAGGGCAGCTCCCTGCCTATCACAGAACTTTTCTTTGTTCATATTAAAAATATTTAGCAGATATTTAGTAAAAGCTCCTCAAGGCCTCAAAAATGACAACATAGCTCAGGGGTCATGAATCACATTTTTTATGTTTCAGATGGAGAATATATTAAACAGGAATATCTAGATAATCCTGGAAATCCACTTTGCCAGGTAATCCAGGATGGGTGTCACCTGGGTACCTGAGTTCCATCACCAATAGTTTTGCTTTCATTTGGATTCTTGTATATGAACACTTTAGACATAGTATTCATATAGAATATTTCAACACTCTTAATCCTGCTTCATTAGCTCTCTGCTGATGATTCTTTTCATTGAAGGGTTTTTACTTACTTTTAACAGGTTTTTGAGGTGTTTTTTTATGCCAGACGTAATCTTTCCCTACTGGACTCCTGTGGTTGATGCAGGTTGATGATCACAGACCTTCTTCCCATACCAAATATTGATTTCCTCAAATTTCTTCAAGAAAACACAAAGTAAGCTCACAAATTTCCATGCAAGTTTGAAAAGTAAAAATAAACTCAGAATTTTCTTTCCTACTGTCTCGCGCTGTTTTCTGAACTTTTTCTTCTGAATCCACACTAGTACATGTAAAAGGACCTATCCTACCTCTTTCATAAATTTCCTCTGTGTTGCAGCCCTTAAATTACTCTCTTTTGCTACGGTGTTTATGTAGATTACAGTGCAAAACTCTCTGAAGTGGAGCACAAGAAATCTTTTAGTTTCCTCTTGTATTTTATTTTTTTTTTTAAATTTACTTCTAAAATGCTTTTCAGAGGGAGGTTTCAGCTCTGGATTCCTAAGCACTGTTAGAGCTGTTTACAGTCCTATTCATTTTCCAAGAGCTTCACACAAAGGTACTGAAGAAGGAACATATTCAGTTCCTGCTGTAGAGCATCAGGTCATAGTAATACCCCCTCCCAGACTCACCACCTCAGAACTATTCTGTTTGTTCTGGTACTTTTAATGCAGTACAGTATAATAGGGTACTCACACATCACTTGTAGATGAGCACTTAGAATAAACAGCAATCTTCAAGCAGCAAGGTTAATTCTGTCTCTCTTTTTTCTTTTGTTCTTTTTTTCCCCTCTCTTTTTTAAATAGCAAAATAAACATAAACTTTCAGTTATTTTGAAGTATTTAATTATGAATTCCACCAGACTCCAAATTAACTCTGAGTTAGAAGATTCTGAGGTAATTTTTAATCATCATAAAAGACAGCAGAAGTTGTCCATTCTTCTAGTAGGGATGAACCAACATATTTCTACACTCTAATGTTAAGATCACTTGTAGATAAAAGTTTATGATTTTACCTGACATTAATATAAGTCAGCATCTGTGACTGTATTGAAAGCTAGATGTTTTGAGAAGCTATCATTATGGAGGATCCTGTAAATTCTGCTAAGCAGATGATTTTATTCTTGTTCACAAGATATTCCTCAATCTGAGAAAAATCTATTAATGTATCCACGGATTGCTTTGGGCATTTCTTAAGAAAAAACTTTCAAAATGGCTTTTATCCTCACAAATATTCTGTAGGTAGCCATTTCATCACATTGCTTGCCAGGAAAAATCTGCAGAAGAAAGAACTTTCCTGACATCTGTATTTGCCTTTTATGAGCCTGCAAAATTTGTAATTTTGTTTCCAGAGCTATATGTGCCTTAAATTTGAATGACCCATTGACCAAACAGTGAGATTAATGGAATATAACCTGGGCTGCAAGATCATCTACAGATTGTTAGGAATGTTCCTATTTCAAAACCTCTTGTTGCTTTGTAACTTGGACAAAATCACAGAAGGATCCAACAAGCATCAGAGACAGCTGAAAATAAAAGACAGGAAGGCACAGCTGGAGGTAGAAATGTGGTCAGAGCTGTGAGAAGATGACCCTTTAGAAGAGCTCTGCTGTCTCAACCAGCACTCAACTTCACTGGCATGGGATACAGAATTATTTCCAGAGAAGCAAAGGATGGCTCTGCAGGTTTACTTGCCCCTTCTTCCCACTATCAGCAGATCAAAAATTCATTCATCCGGAATGAAACATCAGTGAAATCTGGATGCTGCCACAGAGTGAGCACAATGCTGTGATTCTAAACCCTGATTTCAATATTCAAAGAACCTTATATGTGCTAATCTTAAAACTATTCTTCTCAAGCTAAGGTCTTTGAAGCCTCTCACTCTCTGGACAGGAATGTTAGTTCTACCACAGGGCAGAGAAAGCAGACACAGTTTTACTTGGAATTAATGAGAGCAGCCAGACCTGAGGAGGTTATGTCCTGCCAGCATTGCAATACTAATAATATCCTTCTATTCCTGAATTTGTTCCAAAACAAACAATCAAAAAAGAGCCTTGCCCCTACTAACACTACTTTTTCCTTTTCTAACAATATATGTAATATCATTCCCTGACTTATTTTCTGTACTCAAGCATGTGAAAGTCAGTACTTGCCCTCATTTCTGAATCACAGGAGCGCTGTGTAAACCACAAAATTGGTCAGTGGTTACACAAATAGAAAAGTTCTGAACTGATGAATTTGTAGCAGAAAAATCTTAAAAGGGATCATCAAAGAATAAATGCACTAGTACCATATTTATATATTATTTCTTTGGTATACTGGTATACACTGGTATATTCACTTAAAGTGTTTTGATCGTGACATTTGGAAAATGTTTTTTACAGTATTTTGAGGCTCTCAGTATAGCATTCTGCTGTATATTTGAACAATGATCTTGCAGACAGGAAAACACTAAATTCTCCCTGTAGGTACTCCTGCATTTTAACACTGTAAATTCTAAGAAGAGTAAAACAAAATTGTTATTAGAAAAGTTTAATAATGCAAAACTTTTGCTGTAGATACTCCAATAACATTTTTGGAGAGACTGTTTAGAATAGCTACAGCACCACTTTTAAACCAGACATTCTCCTGACTTCAGAGAAGCTTCCAAACCTCACTTCCAGTGTGTTAATCCATCACTGATTATATTACACACATGTGAAACATGAGGGAGAAATCTCTCAGCTGCATTTGCAACCTCATTAATGTCATTCTGCTTTTCCTTTTTAAGCTTGCCTCTCCCTTTTGTTCACAAATGTGGTAGTGAGTGAAATCTTCTTGCTATGAATTTACAATGGCTTTGCATAGTTAAAATGGTTTTGTTTTCCTATTTTTCATTGTTTTTTTGATAAATCTGCACTTTGATCTTGAGGCTGCCTTACCCCTGGCACTGCTCTCATTCCGGTGCTGCCTGTGGATTCTTTGTGAATGAAGACCAAACAGTTGAGTTTCTAAGCAAATGAAAATGTGAGTTGTGATTCAGATGAAGTACAGAAATTTGCTGGTTTGTTTTCAGAAAAATGTGTATCCTCTGAGCAAAGTCAGAGAAAAAAATATTACATTTCACACAGCTTGCAGTGAGAGCTATGAATTTTTTCCCAGGGCTATTGTGAAGAAATTTCATATAAAACTTCGGTGTGAGTTAGCTGAAAGAGTGAAACTGGACTGAAACAACTACCCCAGTATTTCTCGTCATTATCTTCTATCAAAATTTAAATATAGTACAATCAAAATGACTTTAGTAAAATATCTATTTTCCTCACATGAGTTTCCAATTGAAGTTCTAATTACATTATAACAGTGAAAACAGACAATTCAAATTGTTATGATTTCTTTTGCCATACAAGTTTTATGCAAAATTTTATTCCTACAGAATGCAGCCTGCTCAGTGGCAGGAAGCTGGTGACTGAGGGGTCAGGGAAAGCTGTTTTCCTTGAAGACTGCATTACAAGGGTACACTTCAGATACACTTTGATAACTGGCAATGATTTGACATACACCATAATGTATTAAAATTAAACCTGAAAAGACAGTAAGAAAATAAACAGACATTTTAAAACTAGATTTCTCCTTCTGTGTCTTTTTTCAAGTTGAGGAAAGATATTCCCATCAACTGTTGTGGGTTTAGACATGCCTTATTTTTGAGGGAAAAGGCAATTGAACCCCCACAAAGATCTTTTTATTCAGAGCGTTTGCATTAGAAAAATAAATACAGCACTTACCTATGGCATGATATGGTCGTGCTGCTTCTTATTTTTCATTCCATATTTGTGTTTACAAAGGTTGATATTTGGCACAGCAGGAATCTTATGTTTGCCCTCTGGCCATGTACACTTCTGGGTCATACAGGCAACCACACTGGGAGCTCCTTGGCACCCTGCCAAAAACCTCAGTCCCGCAATCAAAAGCAATATTTTCTTCATGGACAAGAGGTAATTCAGTCTCTGTGTGTGTTTGGTTTGGTCCTAGTGTGATGAGCAGTTTAGAAAACTCTATGTATTTGCATGGTGATTTCATAACTCCATACAGGCAGTGAAGTCAGAATGCCCACAGGGATTCATGTTCCAGGTACTTACTGCCACGACCATGGCATCTGCAGATTCTATGTGTTCAAAAGTCCACATTTGACTGTGTATATCAGTAGGTTTGGGTTCTAACTAGGAGGCCAGCTTGCAAACAACTACAGGATCCTGTGTGTGCTAAACTGTGGCCAGATTCTGCGATGGCTTGGTTGGGCTGAGATTGACATTCTGGGAGACTAAGGACAAGGAGTTCTTTTAAAATAAATGGAAGAAACGTACCTTCATCTTTATATGGATTTAATGTCTGATGACAAATGCTGAAAGGCCTCAGCAGACTAAGCCCAGCCTGATATCTAGCTGGGATGGCCTGATAATGAAGGGAGATAAAGTATCTCAGAGAATCCAGATAGCACCCAGGTCCCCAGGGTGGGCTGGGCCTTTTGTGTCCTTTAACCACAGAAAAGAGACAAACTGTGCCCTGAAGGGCTTTCTGTCTGAACACATGGAACAGAGTAGGTTGTACCAAACAAATCAGTTTGTTGGGGAATTGGCTCTGTTGTAACATTTGCATGGAATGCACTCTCTGTCTCTTCTAAGTCTGGAGACTGGGGAGGAAGAACCTTTAAAAGGAATACAAGGATGGGAAACAGCAACCATATAGCTGGAAATTTTATATCTGGAAATTTGCCAGGAGGCTGAGGCCTTATGGGAAGGATTTGGTGGAAGGTAAAAATATGTCTGTTTATTTATTGCAATTTTAAGAGGCAGGTTTTTCAAACCACACCTATCATGATAGAGGAAGTTTTAATTGTGTTTAGAATTTTGGTGATAAAAAAGAAGAGATATAAGGTTCTTACAGCAACTGGTATTGCTTATGGTGTCATTACTTTATTAACTTCAATTACTGTAAATTAGCCTCGGCCCATGCTTTGAATTGTTGGGATTTATTATTTGAACAAAATGCGCAATTTTCCCACTAAATCCTGTGACTTTGACTCAATTTTCCCAAAATGTTTTAAAAGGTGCTTGCAGGAAAGCTCTGCTGGCAAGAGAGAAAGTGTGGCAAACACTACAAGGAGTGCACCAATGAGCAGCCAAGCACAAATGGGAGTTGTGGCGGTGTGAGCTGGCACAGCTGCAGCCAGAAAGGAGACACAGCCCCTGTGTGCCCCAAAATATATTCTAGTACAAGCAGGTATCTCTAGAGAAGCATGCCAGCTCAGCAGGGAACATGTGGAAAAAGCAACAGCAAAAGAGCAGAACAATCTCACTGCCTGCCCAGTGGTACAAATGACGTAGTTTGGCTCAGACGTAAACTGATCCTGTCTGTATGTCTTCCAGACATAGCTCAACATCTTCATATAGCCACTCTGAGTAAAAAGCTGGGAAGATCTGGCTAACATTTGTACTGTACTGGAATTTAAGATCTTATGGCTATAGTGCCAGGGTTCAAAATTTTTCTATATTCTGCTACGTTAAACAAATAAAACAGAGAATACTTCCCTACTGTTTTGTGAAGAGACATATTTCAAGTGCAGTTTACTAATAGTGCTATAAGAGACTCAGATAAATGGAGTGCTAATAATTTTTTTTTGGTTTTTGGAATTTTGATGTCTTTGTTGTACTATGGAAAAAAGTATTTTTCTTCAGTACTTGTGTAGACAGATATTGTCTTTCCTTTTAGTAATAAAGATAATTTAATTTCCTTTTGGTTGGTCTCTGCTATGCAAACACAGTAACTTTTATATAACACTTGATGATCGTGACTCTAGCAAATGAATGTAATGCGTCCTCTTCTTTGTTAAGCTGTTACAGTTGACTGTCATCATTCTTTCTTTTTTTCACACTGCTGTGACTTTGAGACTGCTGCTGAGCATTTTTTGGTTCCATTGATATGTTTGCACACCATCTCCACCTGGGTTAGCCTCCAGGGCTGACTGTAAAATGCTTATAAAAGGCAATTAAGCAGACTGGGCATGTGAAAGCTTCAATAATAAACTCTGCTGACCTTTCTGGAGGGTGCATCTTTGATCATTTTATCTTGATTTTCTCAACAGCTCTTTTTCTCAGAGTTGTTTTTTCTTGGCTCTTCTCTTGGCAGAACAGCTGCTTCTCTCTGGCCACTGAGTATGGCCTTATTTTATTTATTCTTGCCTTTAACTTTTGTAGGGCAGCCAGATACATGGGGATGGGTGTTATATAACAAATACAATAAATAAATAAAGCCCAATTTGCAACGTTTTTGCTGTCCACAGTGAAAGCTGTGGTCATGGAGAAAGGAGTTCATTACACAAAAATGCCCTGTTTGATCTTGTTGGGGCAAATGGCTAAAAAAAATGGTAGTTTGAATACAAAGCTCAAGAGCTTAAAAGCAAAATTAGCAGAAAATCAACTGGTTTAGGAACAACTTCTAGACCATTGAGTGATTTTGTTAAAAAATAAATTTGAAGCATAGAATGTCTCTGTAGTCCAAACAAGTCACTGAATTTAGATTTAAAATCTTAGTCCTTCCAAATTGTAAATGGTTGAAACTCAGGTTGCTGCTGGCACTGGCCACTGAAAAGCAATGCCAGAGCCTCAGTGTACTGTGGAAAGTTGATTATGCAGAGCCAAAAGACTGATCAAGGATTCACGCACTGCAAGCAGTCACTGAGTTTATTTGCAACACTAGGATAGATTTTATAGTGTTTAGAACTTTAAAAGGGTTTGAAAGAGGAGGTCAGCAGGGTCTGTTTTTGCAGTATGCTCTGGGGCTTGAGAAGAGGCCTTTGCTAGTGTTGCCAGACTTTCCAGATGCTTTTAAAGACTAAAGACTATTTCTTCCCAGCTTTCACCTCTACAATAATTCTCCTGCCCTTTCCCCTACAACTTCCCATTTTGCCCTTTCATTAGTCCTTCTTTCTTTCTTCCCATGTCATTACTTCTCCTTGTTCCTTCTCATTACATCTCTTCCCTTGAACAAGTTCTTTCTTATTATTATACTCTATACTTTGGGATCAAATACTATTTGTATTATTTTTGCCTTAGGGAGTAAGTTGCCATCTTGAGTGGAGAATGTCTCCTAAGGTGGATCATAAAGTATAGGAGATCCATAATTGTTTTGTTTGAAATCAGAGTAAGAGAGGGCTGATGATAAAATTTTAGTGTACAGTCCAAACAGAAGCTTTGCTGTTGCTGGCCTTGTAACTCATGTCAGTATTCCAGGTACCTTTATCTCTGTTAGGAGCAGCATATTTTCACAAGCTGTGATGTGTGCCTTTGCAGCAGGCCAGCCACATTAACAAGATGCCTTTTAGAGTATAGCCAGTAGGTAAGAGGAGCCTATTATTCCCATTTATTTGGCACTAGTTATACCTCAGTTGGACTACACTGTCAAACCTTGCTCTCTGGAGTTCAAGAAAGACATCAACACACTGAAGATGTCCAGCAGAGAGCTGTGAAACTGATCATGGGGATGGAACATATGTGACACATGAGGAGAGAACTGGGGCAGTTCTGCCTTCAAAAGAGGCAAAAAAGAGGCAGAACTTACTGCTGTCTTGAAATATTTCACCTCTGGGAGGGTGTAGAGAAGACATATGCATTCTCTTCTCAGAGATGCCCAGCAGAAAGACAGAGGGCAATGGACACAACATGGAACAAAGGACTTCATGTGAGATTTTTTTTAATGAGATGGTGATAGACTTTGAAATAGGGACCAGAAAGGTTGTGGAGTTCCTGCCAATGGAGATATTCAAAACTTCACTGGACAAAGTCTTGTGCAGCAAGGCCTTAAATCACACTGATTTGCCATTGACATATGGTTGACTTGTTGTATTGAGGGCATTTCCTTGAAAGACATAACAGAAAAGGCAAATAGTAATTTGGGCAGCAGCATATTATAGTTGAAATCCATGTGCCAGTAAGGGAGATCAAAACTATTTTCAGCTAGCAAACTTACTTATATTTTGTTGAAATGAATGTAATGCTCTTCAAAGATGGCCTGAGACATGCATCATCACAGAGTAGATTGTTTCTGTCTTGAAATCCAGTGCAGCAGGCTTGGGCATTAGGGTGGAGACCACAGGGGATGTATTTGTCCTGGAAGTGAATTTGTCACACAGCCCCACAGTGGCTTTTCTTTTGGAAACTGTAAAATGTGACCGATAAAGAATACTGATACAAAGATGTTGCTGACAAAGAGAGAAAAAATACTCAGATCTTGCAGAGCAGTGGCGCATTATTTCTTGCATGTCAGATATCAATATCACCATAATTCAATCACTATTAAAAGTATTTCTTCACCCTGTTAGTAAATTTAAAGCAGCACAAGTATTTGATGAAGGAAAACAGTGAGTCCATTTGGATCTGAAGTCACAAAAGACGAGGCTTGGAGTAGTACAAACAATTCATAAACATCAGAACTGGCCTTGCATAATTTTTAAAAAATTTTAAAGAGTCAGATCTTAATTATATACCAAATTGATGCTCTGAACACAACCAGCTTCAACAGAATTAGAAGACTTTTACTACTTTATTTCCTTCATGGAAATATTGTAGAGTATTTAGCTTTTGGAGACAGAATGAGAGAGCGTATTCTATTCTGGTTTTGTGTAAACTTGTACTTTATAAGGGAACAACTTTAGAAAAGTCTGATCTCGTGAACAGAAATGGCTAGGAAACTAGTCATGCCAGCTACAGGAATAATTTGGTATTAAGATATCCTAATTCAGTGGTCTAGAAGGAATTCAAATTACTGGGCAAATTTGGAGAAGATAAGAATGAGATCATTTACACCCACTTGTGTGCTGCATAAACCCTCAGGACAAATTCTTGTCTTCACTCAGAATTTCCATCTCTGAATAAATATTAGCTCCACTTTCCCTCCTGCAAAGGATACTTTTTTTTTCCCCTCCCCTATTTTATTTCTTTCTTTTCTTCTAAGGGCTTAGGCACAGGGATATCTTGCAGTGGGTTCCAAGTGGCCTCAGGTGAGAGCTGCATAGCTGAAAGTGCATCTGGAATGCAGAGCATGTCAAGTTTGGACAGGTAAATAATTTTGGTTTAAAACATTTGATACTGCAGATGTTGCTTAAAACAAATGTAAGGGTTCAAGTTCTGCAAAAATTACACTTTGAGTGCCTACACTATTCTTTTGATTTTACCAAAGATGAGGATTAAGAACAAAAGAGGTTTTAATCAGTTTTGTTTAGGCTTCCTAAACACTGGAAAGGGTGTGATTCAACCACACTTAGAGGTATGAGAGATACAAAAAAGAAAACAAAGCTTATTTAATTAATGTTTGAAATCTATTTCTACTCTGCTTCATCTTCTTCTGAACAGGTAAAATAAATTGTACAATCTGTGACTTCAATATCTGCATAACATGATTAAAGCATTATTGGTGACTACACACTGTCATCTTATTTACACACAAATTGTTTCAGCTGAGGGATGTGTGTGAAAATTCAGGAAATGCCATTACTAGAATTCAATTACTAGAAATCACATCTTCAGTGACATTTAGAGAATCTTGAACAAATATTTCTTTTCATGCATTTCCTTTGGTCTGAAGTTTTCCTCCGGCAACATGAAAAACAGGTTCTTTATTTTGCATTTGTTAGCACTTGGATGTCTATAAAGACTCCTAACAATAAGTAGGCAATGGACTGAATGCCTTAAAACCTGGAGAAACTTTTTGGGGCTAACTAATGTTGCATATTAAGTTCTAAAACTGAGGAAAAGTAAAGAAAGAAATGCTGTTTAGTACTCACCATTCAGAGATCTGTGTATCCAGACTAAAGTAAGAGTCCAAAGAAGAGGAAGATAAGGTCATAGCTATACTCCATGGAGTGGACAGAGTAAAAAATAATCTGTTTAAATGTATCTGCTCTTATGTTGGGACAGACTGTATTTCTAGACAGAGCAAGCATTAAAACATTACATACAGCAATATAAAGTGAAATAATTTTCTAGAAAGAGGGTTTATACTTACAGAATTAACTGCATATATATATTTTTAAAATCTCATTTCTGTTTCCCACATGATTTTGTAATTGTCTCATTTGCCCTGTGATGAAAACCAGAATGCTTTCTACAGACATCTTTGTTGACTCTACAAAACCCCAAGTACTAAAACCATATTTCACAATTGTCTTTCACATGTGATGTAACACCAAAGTAGCCCCATCCCAGAAAATAGAACACAACCGGGATTTTCCAGTGATAAGGAAAGTGTTGGAATCTTTAGACTGCTTTGCTAAAGATAAAAAAACCAG
This sequence comes from Cisticola juncidis, assembly GCA_013400215.1. Lineage (NCBI taxonomy): Eukaryota > Metazoa > Chordata > Aves > Passeriformes > Cisticolidae > Cisticola > Cisticola juncidis. The sequence continues at coordinate 221,640 of VXBR01008869.1, read as the reverse complement.
TCTTTATTTACATAATTTTAAACTTTTAGGAGAAAACAATGACCTATGTGCCAATGTTGAAATTCTCAAATTTGGTGTGATTTAAGCTATACCTCAAATGGTTCTGACATTCCAGCAGCAAGTCCAGTCTGTCTTTTCTTTGCTCCCTGTATTGTCCTGCCCTTGTCTCACTTCTCTGACTCCCACTGTCCTCCTCAGTGCTCTGCACATTATGCAGGTGGATGCAGAGACAGTGGGATGATCTGATGGGAATACAGTTTTTCTTCCCTCCAATGTTGGTTTAAGTCAGTTCAGCTTCCTGACTGGGGTGACTGCAGTGCCAAGGAAGAACCACTGCTAATGCAAGGGAAGGAGCAAACACCCACAGGCCAAGAGGAGAGCTGTTCTCTCTGTTAGCAGCATTCAGCTTTAGCTGCCCTTATCTATATATCAGCTGTACCATTATATATCCTTAATCTGCAGTTCCTTGATTTCTGTAGACCTTTGCTTAACCTACTGTCCAAAGTCTTATTCACCAGAATGAATTATAGCCAAGCTAAACAGCTGGCCAGTTTGAGGGATTGATCTGGCTGAGAATTAACTTGTGGCATCAATAACAAAGCTGCAAATTTTCAGCTCAGTCACTTCCATGTCTAGGAATTGTCTCCCACATCAGTGTGTCAGCACCATGGCTCTAGGCACCTAGAGCCCCTAGGGCTCTGAGTTCTGAAGTTGCACAACTGCAGCTTTCAGGCAGACAAGGCACAGAATTCTGGGATTTCTTTTTCCGTAGCCTTTCCTGCCCCCTGGATGTATTGCCTCCTTATTAGACTGGCTTCTACTTAGAATTGTAATTCCCTCTCAGTAACCATATAGAGAATTTAACATCAACTTGGATTTTTACTTTGAGGCACTGAAGCATTAAGCACTGCAATACCAAACTAATTTCTTGGATTTCACCTGATGAATGAGATTAGCAAACAGTTCAGGAAAGACTGTGGAAAGTATCTCTATGCTTTAGTCACTTATTTTATTGCAGTGACAGGGGTGGAGAAAAGGAATGAAATATTTCTGTGTGATTACTTTTGTCTGCAAAGAAGTTCAGGTAATTTGTCAGCTCAGACCTGACATCACTTAAAGAGGTTTTCGGAGAACAGTTTTTGAAATAAGCCCATGTTCTTGAAATATGTGAGCTCATACCAGAATGTGGCATCTTCTTATACAATACAGTCTTTATATATGATGTATAAAAAAGGTTATCTGATTTTCTTGCTGAATATCTGATTATTTTTCTTGCTGATTATCTGAATTTCTTGCTAAATTGCTTTCTCAACTAGGTTTTCATTGGTTTGTTTGGTTGTTAAGAGTATATTATAAATCTATGTGGAATAAATGGCTTCCCTGTGTGTTAGATATAAATTCTGAGTTTAGATTCCTATTTACAAAGATACTAATGAAAAAACTACCTTTGTCACAGTGCTTTAAAAAAAAGTAAATTTGTTGTAATTATCATGCACCTACATTGTAAATCAAGCATTCTACAAAGCTGGGTATTTGCTAGCAATTCTGTGCCTCCTAATATTTTATGATTCCATTGCTAAGTATTGTTAATTGTGATTATGAGTAGTTAAATTGCTGACTTTATTTTGTAATGGTTTCCTCTTTCCATGGCTGATGACTGAGATCTACTGAGTAACTGTGCTGGTTTGACTGGTTGAAAGCTGATTTCTTCCATAGTATACCTTGTTATGGCTCTGTGGTTTAGGTTTGGGCTGAAATAAATATTGACAATTCAGGGATGTTTTTGTTGTTGCGGAGCACTACTTGCACAAGGGCAAGACCTCTTCTCACTTCGCCCCACCAGCAGTTAACTGAGGGTGCACATGAAGTTTGTTTGGGGGGAGATACAGCCAGGACAGCTGACCACAAGCTGACCACTTTAAAAAGGACACTCCATCCTGTGTGCTGTCATGCTCAGAATACAAGCTGGGGGAAGAAGAAGGGACAGGGAGACACTTGGGGTTTGTCCTTCCCAAGTCAGCATTACATGTGAGGGAACCCAGTTTTCCTGGGGTTGTTTGGCTGAACATCTGCCTGCCCATGGGAAGCAGTGAATTAATTCCTTACTTTGCTTATATGCACAGCTTCTGTATCTCCTGTTAAACTGTCTTCATCTTAACCCGTGAGTTTTCTTACTTTCACCCTTCCAGTTTTCTTCACCAGCCTGCTGGCGGGGAGTGAGTGAGTGGCTGTGTGGTGCTGGGCTGCTGGTTGGGGTTGAACCTTGAAAATAACACACTAGCAAAACTTTTAATCTTTGCATACATTACTTCAAGCAACAGATTTGTGATACTCCTGGGCTGCTTATTCTACCAGCCACATAGAGACTTCTTGAAAAAGGTTATGACAAGAAAAAAGTTCCCGTCTCTTGGTTTTCGTTTTGGCAGATCTTGGTTGTTGGTTTGGCAGATTAAAAACCCCACTCTCTTTGTATCCAAGAAAGATGATACATTGCTAACTCTCTGGAGGAAGGTTTCAGAGTCTATATACCTTCACTTCTGTCATGCTGGTTTCTAAGAACGTCACTCTACTCACTTAAAGAGCTGCCTTTCATGTGTTACAGCCTATCTTTTAAGCATTACAAAAGACTTGGCCATGCCTGCATCTGAAATATCCCATTACTTCATGGATACCCTTAAGGTGTTCACAGACACACCGTGTGCTCTCAGAAGGGTCACACCTTCCAGTTTTTATGTAGTGCTCTGTCCTCAAATTGTCTTCTTAGGCTCAGTCTGCACCTTCTCTTCTGCAGTTAGAATTTCTGTTAACCTAATAAGAATGGTGACACTTTGGGGGAAGGTTTATCACTTCGACATAATTTATAAAAAACATAATACCAGAAATGCCTAGGTTAAAAAGTCTTCAGTCCAACAAACAGACACAACCTGCTAAGAGCTATCAATTTTTTAAATGAGTAAAATACTATTTTCCACCCTGTGACCTGAAATTTAATTTGAAACTTAAAGCTCAAATTGAAACTTAGAATATTTATAAATATGACCATGCTGGTAACTGTTTATTATATGAACAAAACCAACACATTCAGGTTATTTTGAGCCTTCTGAGACTGAACACAGTAGTGATGAAATATTCTTGTGATAGATTTAGGTTGCATTCCATTTAACTTAGGATTTAAGATAATTTGATGTCTCTCATAGAACATTTCTGAACTATAAGACAATGATTTTCTTTCACATTTGCCGTGGCTAGAACCAAGTATAAGGTCCTATCATATCATGACTGTGCTGTCAACTGCAACTCATGACACTTTATGCACTAAATGTCTGTATCTCTACATGTGGCTTCTGTATCTCAGTCTTTCCCCTACAAAATGTTTGCTCAGCTCATTAGACTGTCTGTACAGAAGTTTTTTGAAACTAAATACACTAAGAATTATCTAGTATTTATAAATTGAATACACATTTAACTTGTAAAAACAGTGATGGTAAACGGTTTTAAATGGTCTATTTAAAAGGAGGGATTTGTTTGCAGTATAGTGAGAATTAAAAGAGTTCTGCAGAAGTGGGAATCTTAACCTCATAGGGTAAATTAGGATAGTCTGATTCATTCTGCTAGCTTTTTTCTCCTTAATCAGGCCTGAACTTTAACTCACTGAGAAAGGGGAATGGAATCTGGTCCTGCAACAAGTGAGCTGAAGTAAAAATGTTTTATCTTCCTGTAATTTAGAGCAAGATGTGTTTTCTCTTATTTATCCTTCCCTTCCCTTCCCTTCCCTTCCCTTCCCTTCCCTTCCCTTCCCTTCC
>VXBR01008869.1:111421-216270 GCA_013400215.1 Cisticola juncidis | reverse complement strand
AAGAAAAAGAAAAAGAAAAAGAAAAAGAAAAAGAAAAAGAAAAAGAAAAAGAGACACAATGCATCCCCACAGCTTTCTGACTTCCTGGGGCTGAAGGGAGCTGTGTAACTGCTTTGGATGGCCTCTGTGGAATGGAGAGATGTGTTAACCAGGCACCTTAATTCCTCTTTGTGGATTCTTATGCTGGCTACACCAGCAAAAATGAAAAGTATGTCTGCGTGGAAGTGTGTTTTAAAAGAAACCACAAATCATTGTAGTATGCCAGAACAAGAGCTATGAATCTCAGAAGTAAATACCATTGATAAAAGGGAAAGTGATCCTATCTTTTCCACTGATCTGAATATTATTTCCAGTGCTAGTGCTACATATGGAGAGTGCTCTGATGTCAGGTTTTTTCCTGCTGTTGAAATTAAAATGCTAAATATTAAATTATTAAAGAAATCAGATATAAGGTTGATGTTGCATGGAAATTTGAATACTGCAACAAAGTTACAGTCAAAAAAAGTCAGGTAATAAATGGGAAGCATGCTCTGACTTGCCAGTACTAATACTTTTACAAAGAGAAATTTGGAGAATTTTAACACAGGCAAAACTTTCCACAGCTAGTTCAATCTGAGAGAGTTTTGTAACCTTAATGAATTTAATTTTCAAACTAAGATCTCACAAAAAGCCCAGTTATTTAAAAGGGAAACCACAAGGAGAAAATCATCAAATTTAGTAGGCTGAAACAGATATAGTTCTATAAATATAGTTTCAAAAGAAGTTAATGCAAGGATAACACTTGCCTGTTTTTTCCAACTTTATTAGTTCATCTAATAAAGACCAGTTTCCTCTTCCTATAGACCTTGCTGCCCATTGCTTCATCCACTTATATCCAAGATTTCAAGGCCTTCTCCAACAATATAAAGTTCTGTAAAATTTCTCCATCAGGAAGGTGCCCAAAACTGACACGTGTGAATTACACTTAATATAAAACTTTTAATATAATCTTTGACTACTTAGATGACTAGTAGGCCGTAGGTGTAAATTATTGATTTTGCACTGTTGAGGACACAAATTCTGCTAACACTTGTCACTGTTCCTCATTTACTAAAATGTCAAATGTGCATCAAAGTTTACTGAAAGACAATCCCGCGCTTCTGCTTGGTATTTGTTGTACTTCAGAGCATAAAAGGAAGATGTATACTTTTCTCACTTTCCTCTTTAATTCTGCCTGCCTTTTATGGTTTTTCATTTGTGTTTAGAAGCTGCAGGCTTCTAAATTGAAGGCTTCTTATTGAGCTACCCAGCTCAACTGGCTGAATTCCTGCAGTAATTTTATATAGTAAGTGTTGGTCTGCCACAGGGCAGCTTTGGAAAGCATGTTGCTGTTCTCAGTTTAGGTTTGTTACAAGCTTTACTAGCACAACACACTAGTAAAAAAGATGTCAGGGAAATGCTGTATTTCCAAGCAAGCTTGCATAAGACAAATATCACCAAATATGCAGCAGATAATATATGGAAGGTAGTTTGTATATTTGTCATGAAGTACTGTTTGCTTGGACAGGAACCTGACATATATTTTTCCTTTGTTCATCAGAAAAAAAGATGAAGAAAAATAGTAATAAGAAGATTCATATCAGTCTAATTTTTTTCCCCACTATATATGTACCAGAACATTCACAAAGCTTCCTAAAAGCATTTTTGTAAAAGAGATATCCATCCAGAAATGAGTCAGTGTTTTATCTACCAACCAGTCATAAAAATTATTCTAGTGAAGAAGTATTAAAAGGATGTAGAATAACAGTGAAATCTGTAATTTTATAAACATCTTATCATTCACAGGTAGTTCTTGCAGGAAATACTTGAGCTTCATTGTGTTTTTTGCTGTTGGTTCTTCGCCTATGTAGTAAGAAATATAGCTGAATTTGTCTTCTTAAATGAAAAAAGGTCTTAATTTTTCAGAAAGAACAAAGTATGAATCATGTTAATCAAAAGCATTTCATGAAATAAATCTAAATTTAACTGTAGTCTGAATCTGCAAGTGGATCTGCATCACAGATGAGGTATAATATTATTTATAGTTTTTCATTTGATTCAGAGAAAATAGTTTATGCACATTCAGACAAAAGTATGTTCAGTAATTTTATAGAATGGCAGGAAAATGCTTAAGGCAAGGACAGAGGTTTTGACATCTTTAAAGAGATGGAATAGATGAAACCTTGTGAATGAATTAAAATGTTTTGATTTATATTTTGGTTTCAGATATGATCCTGAGGGAGCATAACTGCAAAGCAGCCAACTACTTGAAACCTACAACAAACCCACAGCTGAGTCTTCATGGAATTTATAGCTTCCAGTCCCAGTAAAGATATGGATTTTTGTGGTTTATTCACTGATTTTGTAGGTCACACTTTCTTGTGGCACTATCCATGGATTACGGCCAATCTGGAGGAAAAAACGAGGCAAAAATATGGACCATGAATTACCTACAACCCAAATGATGCTTCATTTCTTTTGTCCAAATAGGTAAAATCAAGATACCAAAGAAAAGCACCAACCCCCCAATGAAAAATCTATTATTCATGATGTTCACAACCTGAAGAATATGTTAAAATTATAAATATTCATAAATTAACATTCATACAAAGAAATACTACAGCATTGTTTTATACTCTGTTGTAGAGGTTAATATTACTTTATTACCAAAGCAGGATTTTATTCTGTAGGTCAGAAAACAGAGATTACTTTTAATAAAAGGTATGCTGAACTAAATAAAGAGTTTCGATATTTGAACAAAGGAAAAGACACAATGTTTTGGGTCGATGCTGGCCAGATGACAGGCCCTCACCCAAGCCACTCATTGTGACCACTCCACAACTTGATAGGGGAGAGAAAATTTAATGAAGGGTTCATGGGTTGAGAGATAAGGACCAGGAGAGATCACTCATCAAATACTATCACAGGCAAAACAGGCTCAGCTTAGAGATTTGAAGTGATTTTTCTATGAACAAAATCAGAGCAGGATAATAAGAAGTCAAATAAACCCTGAAAACCCCTTCTCCCAACCCTCCCTCCCTCCCAGCTCTACCTCCTACCCCAGCAGTGCAGGGAGACAGGGAATGGGGGCTGGGGCAGTTCATCCCCGGGGCTTCTCTCCCTGCTGAGGGAGAGGAGTCGCTCCCCTGCTGCAGCACAGAGTCCTTCCCACGGGAGACAGCTCTCCATGAGCCTCTCCAGGGTGAGCCCATCCATGGGCAGCAGCACCTGCAAACTGCTGCAGTCTGAGCCCATCCATGGGCAGCAGCATCCCTCAAGCTGCTGCAGAGCCGTCACTCTCCCATGGGTGCAGTCCTCCAGGGACAGGCTGCTCCAGGCTGGGAGCAGGGCCCTCTTCCCACAGGTGTCCCACAGGTGTCCCCCAGGCTCACAGGCTCCTCTCAGGCACCCACCTGCTCTGGTGTGGGGCTCATCCAGGGGCTGCAGTGGAGCTTTGCATCCCTGTGGCCCTCCCTGTGCTGCAGGGGCACGGCTGCCTCACCATGGGTGCACCAGGGACTGCAGGGGAATCTTGGCTCTGGCACCTGGAGCACATCCTGCCCCTCCTCCTTCACTGACCTTGTTCCAGGACTGTTCCTCTCATGTGTTCTCACCCCACTCTGCTCTGGTCACAGTTACATCTGAACAATAACTTTTTTGTTCTTTTTTCTAAATGATATTACCATAGAGACATTACCACCATCTCTATTTAGCCCAGTCTTGGCCAGTGGCACGTTCATCTTTGAAGCCATCAGGGACTAGCTCTGCTGGACATGGAAGAAGCTTCTGGCAGCTTCTCACAGAAGCCACCCCTGCACGTCCCCCCTGCTACCAAAATCAGGCCATGCAAAACCAATACACATAAAAAGAGTTTTCCTGGAATGCTTTAGGTACAGTTAAACCCATGTCTACTGGAAAGCAACATTATCTATGGAAATCTGGAAACTTTTATTAGGCCCTCATTTTCAATTCTAAAGGCCAAGAGTGATGTCAGAGGACATGAATAGAGTGAAAAAGTATATACTGTTTGCATGCATTATCCACATTATCACGAACATTTTCCTAAGGTTTCAAATTTTCAGGCATGTCTTCTCAGAGTGTCTAATGTTGATCATCACACATCCAGAATCCTGTCTCCTGTTAGAGTCTAAAAGGAAAGTACTGTAATGTGAGTTTGTCTAATACTCACATGCTGTACTGCTGCTTGGACAGACTATGAAAAGAAATATAAATGTATATTTACATTTAATCTGCATCTCTATACGAGCATCTAAATTAACAAAAGTTCTGTTTGTAAGCTAGTTTCCCAAAATGTAGATTTTACTTAATAATGCTAACTTTAGTTATAATAAAAAATATCTGGTTCCCATGGAGACATTTCTGTCTGCAGATCTGAAAATATTTCACAGACTAACTTATTATCTTTTCTTTATTTTACAGCTAGAGAAACCATAGTGAGAGGAAAAACCAGGACATTGGGTTGATTGTGTTGTAATATTTCTGTATGTCCTTTACCATAGATGGCTTCAGTTATTTTATGTCACAAATACTGTTTTTACTGTAAGTGGAAGAGCAAGTTTCAAATTATCAAATAACAGATCAAAAATAGTATTTATACAGAGGGAAGAAATACGGGGAAAAGGCATTCTTCTTCTAATACTGATTTCAGTAAACAGAGAGTGTGTATGCTAATGGTGATGCGTTTTTTCAGGTGAGCTTTTTTTAGAAAAATGCAACGCTCACAGCTATTTGGGAATGTTTCAACAACACAGTATTTCTATGTCTTGTTATTCAACAAAATAGAAGTGCAACTTCTTCGCCTTTGCTCACAATTCTTTGAATACCTCTTAGTTCTCCATCAGTGGGAAATGATAGATAAATGTGTATCATTTTAGAATAAAAAGAAAAAAATCTCCTTCATATGACTAGATGCTTGAACTTTTAGCAACTAATACAAACACACCATCCAAGTTACCTCAAAGGTTTTCAGACTGAAGCTAAGGGACACTGAAGAGGAAAAATGACAACCATCCAAATATACTTCCATGTAAATCTGCCAGAGTCATAATTTGTTATTTTTTTTCTCAAATGTGTCGAACAGGCTGCCAATGGTCAAATCTTGACATAGGATTTTCAGCCATGAGACATAAAAATGACCTTTGAAATTAAGCACTCATAATCTTTCAGTCTTTCAGCTCACTACATTTCAGTCAGGTTGAATAACTCTATCCCTGTTCCAGGCTTTTCACCTCACTTTTAGTTACACACACTATACATTAAACGTAATAGAAAGAATCATTAGGAAAGAATAAGTCATTAATTATGACTCAATTCAACTCTAAATATGGGCACAAAGTAGAGCTCTGACAACCCTCTGTCACATGACAGTATCACATTTGTAACGACAAATAATGAAGAATCTTGAAAATTTAAAATCCAGTGAAGTTTTGGTACTCCTTTTACATTTTTCAGAATTTCCAAGTAATGATAGCTTAATTGTTTGTTCTTTGAAAGCGGAGTAGCAGAAAAAATAGCTTTTTTCAAGCCTAACACTCATTTTCCAATAACACAGTTTAAAGTGTCACTTTGCAGCTGCTCAGACCTTTCTAATCAGAGAAAATGCTGAGGGTGTTGACAAACTAACCACATGCTATGTCAGTCTGCAATCTAAACAGGTCCCTCAAATTATTCTGATAGGTTCAGCAGTTATATGTCATAGCCTGGAAAAAGTGTTTGCTGCTACCACATTAGCATTTCAGCTCATAGTATTTTCTCTGAGCTGATCTCACACATGATCTCAGTGATGTTACTTGAATGAAATATAACATCAAGCCCTCGTCCTCATCTGAACAGTGAAAATATTTACAACATTATTCTTAAAAAAGGCTTATTACCTCTGTGTCTTTGCCAAGGTTAAAAGGTGAAGTATGAAAAGACCATCCATCCATCTTTGCACTCTTCACCAAGTTGCTGTATGTCCTGAAATGACTGTGCCCTCCTCACAGGCCACAGGTCTGAGGGTCACGTCTGCATTCTGCAGTCGGAGCAATCATTCAAGAAAACAACAAAGATTTCAGTGTGTTCTGGTTGTTCAAAAGCATACTGCACTTCTGTTTTCTACATCTTCCACAGAAATTTTATGTTTACTGCTTATATTAAAACACATTAAATGTTTACAGATTTTAACACAGGCTTTTTTTTTTAAGAATTTCATTAAAGTGTTCTTCTAAAATATTTTGTAATTAATTTTTTAATTTAAAAGTGGCACTTGCAACCAGGATTTTAGTTTTATGATCTGAATTTAAGAAAGAATATGGTTTTAGTTTGGGGGTTTTGTGGTGGTGGTTTTTTTTTTTTTTCCTTTTTTTTTTTTTTTTTCCCTGAGCATCATACCTTACGTCTTTGTTTTGATTTTGTTAATTCATTTACTCCAAGCACTTCATACTTCTTCACTGCTGCTGGAACCATCACACGGTATTCCACGGCTGACAACATGAGGACTTTACTCCATGGGATAGAAACACAATTGCTTAATGTTCTGAGAGCAGAATGGCTTAAGCTTCCTTGCCAATATTGAATACAGAGCAGACTAAATAACTTCTAACACATAAGCTGGAGTTTACTGTAGAGCTGCCACAGTTATCACTATACTTTTCTAACCTCGCGGTCTCGTAACATTGGAAATTTTACTTTTATCATGGGCAACAGCACATCTGGTAAACATTGAAACAGAAGTATTCCATCAGCTCTGCCTGAACAATGTTTTGAAGTGGAAAAATGAAGCCAGAGTCTGGAAGAGTAGGCATGCAGTCCTGTGGTCTGTAGACTGGATCTTGTTTCTGAGTTATGTGACAATTCCTGGATTTTGTGTAGATCAAGATGGCTCTCAATTTCTACTGAAAAAAATATTATTTCGTTATTGGACCACAGAGTGGAAGTGACGGAGACAGTGTCTGCTACCAGCTTTGCAAGAGGGGCTTAATATGACCTAAATCCTTTAAACTGGAGGGTCTCTTCATCTAAAAACATAGTCTAAACAGAGAAATCTTTTCTAGATCTGTAAAATGCCCTGAGATCCAGGAACAGAATGTAGCTATTATTATTTCTCAGTGCATTTCAGCAAGACAGATTCTGAAATAACTGGCAAGCCCTGTACTATAAATTAGTTTTCTCCAAGAGGAAGTTACTTCTTAGAAGATATGGGCTAGGCTGTACCAGAGGAACATTCACATCTGCAGTCAGGAAAGGTGAACTCCATATTCTCTGTGAGCCCTCAGCTCTGTCCCACAGACATCGTAACAAGATGTACATCAAAATACAAAATGAAGTCATGTGGTGACTTCTGGTAAATAAGACAGATTTTCCAAAATTAAATTTGTCAGAATTTAGTCCTTTTTTTGCAAGAAATGCTAAAAAGGGAAATTCTCAAAGGCTGAGAGCAATGACAGAGATATACCTGTGATTGGATTCTGGCAACTTTTTAAGATGCTTTCTTACACCATCATCCCATTTACAGTGAATACTATAATGCTTAAAAAAAAAAGAAGAAGAAGCTTAAGCCATTAACATAACTAAAATACAAAAAGGCATTTTTCTATAAGAAAGCTTTATTTCTCTGAGCATAAATTTAATTCTTTCATAGAAGAAAGAGTTTTAAAAAATAACCATACTTCATGAAAGTGCATGTTTAGAGTCCCAAGTACTGTTTGATTTTGTACAAGCAATTTAAAGTACAATTAGCAGTAAAATAGGCAGTTGTTAAGGCCACCAATAAATTAAAGCCAGAATACAATGGTGACTTGTGCTTAGTATGCAGATCATACAAACCCCAACTGCAGAGGCCAGCATTAGGATTCTGGACACCTGGTCTGCTCTGGCCATGCATAAAGAGCAGGGCTGAATGTTGGGCTTCAGTCGTACACTTCTGGTGGTTAATCCTCTTTGTAACGGTCGATTTACATGTTAGAAGATCTAAAAGACAGGAAGTACAGTGTCTGGCTTTGAGTCTTGGTTGAAGAGATTTCTGTTCATCTTCCTATGGCAGGAATTGCAATTTATTACCCTCTATTCTGTAGCTTGCTTTGAAAAATTTTCATGTATTATACAGTGATTTAACAATCAACAACCATGAATACAGTTCAGATTGTGTGTATGCTGTGTTTTTATAGCTGAAAATAAGGCTGTTCATGATGTGTATTAGAAACTGAATATTTTTCATGTAGTATAACAGCACTATTGACTATGACTCAAATATGGAAAAAAAACACTCAGGTGAGCCTCAAGCAACTTCATTCATAATACATAATATATTCATGTCTGAATGGAGTTGTTCTGCTTTTAAAATTTTTGACAATATTACTAAGCCAGTTATAAACCTGCTTGAACTTCAGCAGTCAGTCACCATGGGTCACACATGGGCAAAAATTTGTAAAGGTAACCCAAAAACATGAAGGTGCCCTCTATGTCTTAGAAGCTCCTTAAATGAAGCCTGTGAGCAGAAGTACAAATCTCAGCGTGCCAACCATCACCAAACTGCCCTCCTGGGACCTCTGTGCTGGCCTGACTGCACTTTACAGAGGGTGGTTAGAAACAGATAATCCTTAAGGTCTCCTTCAACACAAACCATTCTATGATCTCTGAGTACGTAATTTTCTTTTGAAACAAACTGTGCCCTGATGAAGGACAGGGAAGTCACACGAGAAACCACCATGCTGGCCAGCCCAGCTTGTCTGTTGGGCTGTGCCATGGCTTCTGCACGTGGTGCACTTGTTAACATTCAACAAAGTCTTTACAGCTGAACATGCTGTGATTTCTGAGCCCATTTAGCCTCCATCAAGTCACTTCAGTCTCAAATGTCACTTTGGTCTCAGACTGACTCAGACTGGTGCTTTTTCGATGGTCACTCATCTTCCCCCCAGACATTTTGTGCTCCCCTGGGTCTCTCTTTCTCACAAGTTATTTTGGTTAGCACTTTAATTATTTGCATCACTGGAGTCTGCAGTTCTGTCAGGTACTTCTGTGATTCTTAACTTTTCCAGTACAGCCAAACACACAGATGACATTTTGTTTGTAGCTCATTAGTGGCAGAATATGGAATGTTATGCTAGATGCTGAATGACTGTTAGTGAATGCATTTGTGATCTAAGAAGCCTTCAGACTGCACTCAAGCTGATAGGTATGTTAGCTGCTGCCCACTCAGTCAAAATGTGGAAACAAGTGCACTTATTGTTCTTTAACTGGTGGCTGAAACAGTGACACGTCATCCAAACACAAAACCTGGAGAATGATTTGGATTCATCTGTAAACAAGGCCACTCCAGTTTCCCCAATTAGGAAAGAAATGTTTGCCAGAAAATTCTGAAGCACAAATGCTGCTAACATATGACACTGACTCCAGCTTCCGTTGCTGCTTCTGAGTGATCTCAAGCTTTGCAATCTGAGCAGATGAAGGATGACAGGCTACCTTTTCAGTACCTAAAGCTGTTTGTAGATCAGACTGAGATTTTGGATTCTTGCTGTGTCTTTCAGAATATCCATAAAAGGGGAGATGGGGATATAGGTGTGTGTATATATTAAAAATATCTAAAGAACAGAGGGATGGTGGAAATATTCACATACTGTCATACAAGCAGAGAGGGTAAGAGACTTATTTTCTGTGTGCTATCTGGAAAGACAACGTTGGGCCTGTGAGCAAGGAATTCCTCGAACCAGTCTGATCTTAACACAGTCAATAAAAAGAGAGTTCTTATCAATACTATTAAAAAAGGAAACACTTAAAAAGCAAGCATACCAGCAACATTCCATTTTTTAAAATTGGAATTCAAGAGAATCTGGGCTGTGTTTATATTCCGGCCACACTGGAGAATAGTATTTTTCTCTGCTAATGAAGTGTAGTGCCCATGAATACTTCTGTAATTTTCAGATAAAGAGGACTGGACTAGCTTAATTATGCTTGTTTTCTGATCAAATTCTTGACCAACAGGATACAGGTTTTGGTTTTACCATTAAAAAAAAAATAGTTCAGCCATATAGTGCTGGCTATTTTTCAGAACAAATGCCTATTACTATTGATCTTTGCTAGCTTTCTTAATTCATAATTTGCTTTGAGAGAGATATGCAGAACTCACATGATCAATATAATAAATGTTTCTAAGGTAATTTGGTATCTTTGGAAATTTCTTGTTTTATTTTGCTGTTTTGGACTGCATCTGTTACATTTATCACAGGTGAACAAAATTACTAAAACTTCAAAAGAAGTTACTGTTTAGCATTTTCCCAAATACAGTTAATTTAAATAATATCAAATAATCACAATCAATCATTTAGCCAAACTAAAAAAGAAGTGAAGAAATGGATAGTGGTGGGAAAAACTAAAAAATGAAGTGTCAAGTGAGAAATTAATCTCAGGGGAAACTTACATAACTCAATAAATAATTTCAGAGGTTTTGAAAACAAAATAGAGGTTTTGAAAAGTGTAATTTGTATTTTGTCATTATTTTGAAATCACTTCTCTACATTTGTTCACAGCTGTTCACTCAGTCCAACAGACTGACTTCATGCCATGCTGATGACAGCTCTGCCACAGTGGCAAGAAAAAAACCCTAATTCTGATTGAATTTCATTTCAATTCGAAATGAAAACAATTTGGCAAAGATTTCCAAAATTAATATTTGCCTTACCTTATTTTGCTTTCAATTGTGTCATCCAATTCTTTAGAGATCAGTGGAATTCTCCTTTCTTTTATGCTGATCCAAAAAATATTGTCATGGTGTTTAGTTTCCATTAGTTCAATCTTTAAGGATAAACCAACTTATCCTAACAAGAAGTTTAAAAGTGAGGTAACATTTTTATTTAAAAAAATATTAAAAATTTAAAAAATAAAAATTAAAAACTGAAAATTAAAAATTAAAAATCAAAAATTGGAGGAATGTCTGATTTTAGGAAAGTCTAAATGTATGCTATACATTTCGCTCTAATGTATATTACAATGTAAACTATAAAGTACTTTAAGCTAGATTTCTTTAGCAGAAATGAGACTTTTGAGCAAATACACTACAGCCCCTTACAGTTTCTGAAACAATTAATAAAATATTTCTAATCTATTATCTCACTGCATTGCTTACCTTGTGAAATAACATCATAAAGCAACTTCTGTGCCTGATGTACTGCTCTTATCCTTGCATTTCAAGGCTTTGATAATTTCAGATCCTGTTTGTCCACACACGTCATATTTCCCCTTCAAAAGTGCTGATAATTTAATTTCCACTGTGAATTTGGCATTTTTTAAAAACATCAGAGCTGTTGTTGGGGTTTTTTAGTGGTTATTTTTTAGTTTGTTTGTTTTTGTTGTTGCCTTTTTTCTAATTTGTCTGAATGTACTGCCTAAACTAATTCCTGTGAAATTATTTTCTCCTATCAGATAATTCCACAAGACCCACTTCCTTGAACTTGCAAGAAATAAGCTATAACTTGTATAAACTAGGAGGAGAACACAGAGATCTGTAGCTGTAATGTATACAACAGTAATTATAGGTGGGGCTAGTAGCAGTCTTTTATGAAAGCTTACTGACATTTTTATTAAGAATTTATCATTGGTTGCTTAAAACTTTTTCAGGCTTTTACTCATGTTTCAGACTAAACGTCTATTTTAACTGAGCATTTGGAGCCATGTTTTTGTCTGTAATTCTTCCCTTCAGATAGAAGAAAACTTGTCTCTTTCAAGATACCCATCAACCTCTTTCAACAGCCCTGCCATCTCTTTACTATGGTATGTGCAGCTTGGCAGGGCACTCACAGCTATTCCCATGGAGCTCCACCCACACACAGCCGAGCTACGCTTTGAATCACTTCATTTGGAATATGCTGCAAGACTTCAGAGGAGTTCAGCACCTTAATCTCGAGGCTGATGGAGACAGCCTCTCTCGCTGGCCAGCCTGTACACGTCACTCTGAAAACACAGCTGTGCACGCCGTGCAGTAGCCAAGGCACAAAACCTCTCTCAGCACAGTCACTCCAGCTGCCTGTGGGCCAGCTCTGCTCCAGGCACGCAGCTGCTGGGAGCAGCGGGTCTATCCTGCACCCCAGCTGTGCTGGGGCTGGAGACACCTGACTGGAGTGCTGTGGCGACAAGACTGACGGAGGGAAAGTACTGGGGACTGGAGTGTTGAATTGCAGGGGCCAGATGGGCAGGGGGAATGCACTGAATTGGGGATGGGGCTTGGGAAACATACACACATAGTGGACAGGGAACTGACAAGAAATGGAGCTGGAAAACACTTAGCAAGACAGAGAGGATTTAGGCTGCAGTTCCTTATGAAAGCTAGGAAACCAAAATGTGCCATGTCCCTTAATTCCCATGCCCTTCCTGCTCGCTCCCTTCCCCTTCTTGCATTCTGTACGTTGTCCTATTCCTTGCTGTGACACTGGTAAGTGACATTTAACTGCCTCAATGCACCACATCCTGCAGAAACTATCCAGCCTTTAACACTCAGTTTGTCTTAAGCAACATTAGGAGACTGAAGTGACCATTCAAGGGCTGCAACAGATGCCAACTCCAACACGAAGTGCATTGGATGAGGATGCAGCCCACAGCACAGAAGGCAGTAGGATAAAGTGCCATCACTGAGGCTTTTCAAGGCACTTTGTTTCTAGTAATCTGTGGAACCAAGTTCTGAGAGGGAACTGATGAATATCTTAAGTGGCAGGTAATGACGGGGCCACAGGCTGAAAGTCGAGGAAGAGAAATCTGACAAGATTCACTATGGAAGCAAGATGGATTTTAATGGAACAAAAGAGTAGTGACAAGGTCTGAAAATGGGCTTGACTTATACAAAGGAATGTTGCTGATAATGGTGAAATGAATGGTAAGCCAGGAGGGTGAATTTATTTCCTTTTAGTTTTTATCTCTGTATGCTTAGGGACTACAAGTCTAAACATGGATAAAATTGAAAGGGGAGAACAAAAGATAACTCTGTTCTGTAGTAGACTGGGTAGGTAAGGGGAATGGGATTGAAATTAAGATAACATAGGAGTTTAGAACTGTAGCCCCCCATGAAGGGTGGATGCAATACAGATTCATGTTAGGAAGACCTGTGGGTGTCAATGCCTGACACATGATGCACAGCACTGTTAGCACCCTTTAGCGTAATGAAGCATGGAGAAAGGAGGAGGAAATGTGAAAAAGAGTACATAAGAGAACATTTAGGTCCTGATTTTCTGCATTCCACTGCTCGTCTGTGAGCTACTATCTCTGTGTCTGGCTAAGCAGCAATTTACCCTGGTGCCTCTCAGGGCCTTACTAAGGACAGTGACTGTCACTGATGGCTTCAGCACAGTTGCTGTGCTGCTAGCTTGAAATTCCTCTTCTCTTGGTTTACAAAACACAAAAGAACAAACTTTAAAAAACACAATGTAATGAAAAAGAGGAAGAATGGAAAGAATAAAAAGAGCAAACCTCAAGATGAAACCTGGGGAGGCTTTGTTTTGGTTGGCTGGCTGCTGTTTCTCATTTGCTTTTCAGAGGAAGCCCAAAAAATAATGTAAACTTCAGAGAAATATAAGTATGTAAGTTTGTACTCAACAACTCTATTGTATTTGTAAGCTGGTATGTCTCATTCATTCTGTATAAGTGTCATAAAACTAAAATTAACAAGAATGAGTGACTCGGATATTGTACTAATAAATGTTAGAGAAAACCAAGGAAAACAGAACTTCTTGTTGTCAGACATGAGTTTAATAGTATGTAGTAAATTTCTAGAACAAATTCTAATGGAACAACACTGCCATTATAACTTGAATGAGCATAAAAGTTTATTTGATATGTAAACAATGCAATATCATGCTCGGATGTGACAAATGTTTATTGCAAACAAAACTGTTACTATTGATATGGTTAAGAGAAAGGAAAAATGCCGATGTTGTAATATCAGTGATGGTGTTGGGGTCTCATTGGCTTAGCATTATTCCCACCCATAAAGCACTGCTTTGTAGTTTAGGCATTAGCTGAGACCCTGGTGATCAGGAATCATGTCTTGGCTAAATTTTAGACATTGTATGAGACTATAGTTAACTCACACAGACCCATTGGCCTTCGTTCTTACCTAATTTCTCATCTCATTTTTTTTCTTTTTTGCATAATAATTTCAGACCATAAACTCAAGACAAGAACTCCTATGATGCCTGTATGCACTGCCACAGGATTGAGAGACACCTGGTCATAGAGAAAGATGTGAATGGTCTTGAGACTGGAGTAAAAGAACAATATTATGAAGTATAAGGTAAAGTATTTCTAGATAATTGAAAACACTCCTAGGAGCTTAACAGTTTGAAAAGCTGTTTTCAGCAGATGAAAAAGAATTTAACGTGCTACTCTAACAGATGTGGTGAGTCCAGAATTATGGACATGGTTGCAATAGAACTGTACAATATGCAGACAGGCTTTTTTTTGCTTAACGCCAGCTTATCTGTGTATATGCAATGCAAAATATATTGGGTCTTTGTACACTTACAGGTTATTTCTTAGGTGTTGCTGGCTGTGATACAAAAGTGTTATTGGCACATTTATCAGTATTTCCACTCATTCCTCTTAAAGTTTATACTGCATTTGCGTGTATAGGACTATATTTATATGTGTTTCTGTGTGTTGGTATAGAAGATACATAGCAATGTATATGTGTGAGATGCTGATTCACTTCCATAGTGGATTCGATTTTACTTTCCACAAGTAGATCCTGTTTTGCTATTTCATGTTTATACTTATGTTTTCTCAGTGTCCCCATTCTTTCTTTGCTTGACAACTTTCATATTTTAATTTCTTCCAAAACACAGTATCCTAGTTGGTTCACTCCTCTGTAGGTTACTAAAGTTTCATGTAGGTCACTTTTCTCCCCTCTTCACAGCCTGGATGGGGAATTCAAACATCAAAATATTAGTTTTATACCACAAAGATTGCTTTCAATTCTATCTTTGGACACAAATAACACGTTGTCATTGCTCACTAAAAATACTAATAAAGTTATGCTTTAGAAAGCAACAGAACAATTATATTGCAGAGGAAAATGCAGAAATAATGAGGTTACTAATCAGTCATTTACCCTTTTTAAACAAATGTACACATTTGTGCAATCAATGCACAAATCAAGTAGGCAGAACTGTCTAGGTAAAGAGGTTATTTTGATTATATTAGTTCAGTTTCATATTAATGTTAAACAGAAAGTCAAGTCACTGGTATGTCTGTTACATATTTAGCCAACTTCCCTCAGTAATTAACTTCAAACTCTGCAGTTTAGTCTTTATATTTTATATCCCTGTTTTCACTTTGCCATATTGTTAAGGACAAGTACTTTCATTACCATAGCAGCCACAGAAACGTGATACTGTAGATATGACACATCTTTCAAAGCACACAGAGCCATGGGAACTGAGCTCTGGAGTCTGGGGGTAGCAAATGTTTGCAGTAGAAGCAATTCAAATACCTTATTCAAAGGAACGGTAGAAGTCTCACACTAAAAGTCTCACACTCAGTGATGCAAGACAAAGACTGAGGATCTGTGCTGCTGTAAGATCCTTTCAGATATTTTTCTTATTGCATGTGGCCTGGAAATTTTAGGGATGCTAGTCAGGAGATGGAACACGGTGATCACTTTGCAATGGAAAATGTTTTTCTAAACCCAGCAGTAATTTGGGCCTTGTGACTATATCCTTTTTATAACACTTACCTGATGCCACTCCCTGGTCGGGCACCCCAGCTAGCTCCAGGCACAGCAGTCAGCTCGGGGGACACTCCTCAGTGCACTGAGGCACCCAGGGGTGGCTACAGGTGCCACCCTGTGCATGGAAAAACAGTCCTTGGGAGAAGGCAAAAGCTGAAAGAGTACTCTCCCCAGTGGTAACAATCCAGGTCCTTATTGGTTCTCCAGGGACCTCCCAGACCCGGGGGGTACAGACAGTGAAGAGCCCAGGACACAGGCAGACAGTCCCTTTTACAAGGAGAAGGGTATGAGGGAGGGAACAACTCATCGGCCAAGGAGAAAAGGCTGGGGAGGGAACAGAGTACCTAACAGGCAACAAGGGTGACCACTTGAGGATAGATTAGAGGAGGGACCCCTATTTTTCAGCCTCTCACTCGACGCCCTTCGTAGAGCCTTCTAGAAGAAGGGAAGGGTAGGCTAAGTGACAGACAAGGGATCCAGGAGGGGTAGGAGGATTGACATAGAACTTTCGGGATCAAAGGAGGTGGTTAGGGATGCCAAGGGGAGGGTACAAACTCTTAATGATTACATCATTGAAAGGAAAAAAATAATGAAACAGAATACAAGAAAACAAACCACAACAACTACCTTTCTAAAACTTCCCATAGTCTTCTGTTTCCAACCACTATGCTCTTTAATTTGCTTTTATTAAGAATCTCTGATTTGGACATTGCATAGTATGCTATTGCAGATAACTTTGAATGTCTACAGATGCATCTCAACTCGATTCCAATGACTGTGTAGATGAAGAGAGCAAATATTTTAGAAGTTCCTGCAGAAAAAAGTCAGTATGTAATCTGTGCGTTTGGGAACTATTCACACCTTTTTACTTAGGATTAACTTAAAATACTTCCTTATTGTTTTTTCTTCTCAGGGCTAGCTCAGGTTGGTCTCGGCTGCCTTGGTTGTTCCTGGTTAGGAGGGCACTTACGTACCCCCCTGCCCAAGCACCTCTGGCAGAGCTCCTAGGCACAGGTGACCCTTAGCAAGCTTATAGTGATATGCAGCTCTTAGCAGTGATCAGCTCTTTGCAGTGATTCTTAGCTCAGGAGCTTGCTAGGGTGCCACGGCAGACACAGGGAGAGAGAGAGGAGAAGCGCCGTATGAAGTTCTACAGGAGAATCTTTATTGCATCCTCCGTGAAGGGTTTCAGAGACAGCACTCCTACCGAGCTGGGGAAACTGTGGGGTTTTTATAGGGTACCAAGGTTTTGAGAAATGGTCCAATGGTGTGGGTCAGGGTTCAAAGTGACCTATTGTCTTACAGGGAGATAACAGAGGGTCCGAGCGTGGGAGAGGGGTTCTTTTGCCTAGTCACCATGACTGGGCATTTTGCCCTTAGGCAACTGGTTGCCAGCGAGGCTTACCAGGCCTCTCAGCTGCAACACTTCCTCTTTAATAATAGGTGTTTTTCTATTTCATACTCAGTTTGTAAACACCTAGAAGGTAAGGGGGGTAGTGTGTAGGTGTCCAGGTATCGAACCCTGATAGCCACATTGCTGTGGAGCCGCTAAGGTTTGTTGGTAATTCCAGGAAAGGATGCTTGGTAAGAACATGCTTACATGCTCTTCTCCAGCCAGATGTGGCTGGAGAAGAGGACGTACACAGCAAGGGCAGCACTCTTTGGGACAAATTTGCTTGTCCTGGCTCCCAGAGATACCCACAACATAACCTAGCACAGCAGGAATGAAGCCAAGAAGTGGATGTGGACTGTAGGGGGATCAAGATCACTCAAGACCCCCAAAGACTCTGAGCCCTTTCCAGAAAGGTCTGAAAGCATAAACTGCACATGAGAGCTGATTTGCATAGAAAGAGAGAAATTTATCTCCAAGGTAAGGAAAACTTATCTGTAAAAAGGTACCCTCACCAATCTGGGTGCATGTGGGCCTCAGGACACTGGACACCCCATCACCTGGATTGCTGCTGGAACCAGGACTGTGATCTGTTTTTATCTCTCTCTCACTGACTAATTCATCCCTCTCCTTCTCTCTTTCCTTTTGCCATTCTGTGTCACACAAAAAGTGTCTGTCAGACTCTCTCCTGCAGCTGTGATCATAAATGAAAACCAGGAGAATGGAAGGACCAGGCAAAGGTTACCTGTGCTGTCACTCAGTTCTTTTCACCTCAGGCTTGATGTGTTCTATTGATAAACGAAGTGGTTTTTTTTTCCTCAGAAATGTGTCCAGTGTGTGAAGTAGAAGTGAAGTAGTAGACCTGTGGTCTAAAGGGATGGCATGTGTGTTCGTTCACCAAAACAGGGAAAATATTCTAAATAATAAAATTCAATTGTACTTATTCAATCAGTAAATGCACACTAGAGATACCTTTACTAACAGCTGAAGTTACCTTACAAGAGTGAATAGTCTGGTCTCACTGAATCAATTGATTTCACAGGAACTGTGATTCATCCTCAAAAAAGCTATTTCCTTCCTTTATAGATAAATTGCTTAAACTGCCTCCTTTCATTGTCAGCCTTATCATCTGCTGTTTTGCAAGACCTTTTGAACCATGTGCCATAGAAATGTAGCACTGCAGCATCCCAATTACCTGTAAATAAATCTTACATCCATTATTTAATCCTTCTAACCTCCTGAAGGTGGACTGGGGAGTGTCCACCCTCGGGGGACTGCCTGCATTGATGCTGAGAAGGGGAAGAGGAGCCCTGCAGGGTCACTCTGAGGACAGAAACATGACCAGCACACTGGAACTAGTGCTGCTACTGTGATCCTCCTGAATTAAACTTCAAATGAACCCTGTTATTCTGTTCAATTACTGTTGACTAGAAATAGCTACTTGTTCTCATGTCTGAAGGAGAACATGATCTTTTTTATCAGGACCTGCTTGATAGCAGATATGTGATTTTACCCTTTCTTAGGCAATCACTAAACGTGTCCTGAAAAAAATCAGTTGAGCATACAGTAACTGCTTTCACATTTAAACCAAATGCAAATTAGAGACCACCCAAATTAGATACCACCAAAATAAAGGAGAAAGCATAAGCCTTCAGTTATTTGCAAGATGCAGCATTGCTAGGGCACTTCCGAGTAACTCACCATGAAAGAGAGAGCAGTACCCTGAGAAAGGAAGCACTTTGAAATGAAGAAGAAAAGACAGTAAAGTCCCTCACAAAAAATGTGAACACCACATTGTGCAGATTGGTGCATGAAAAAAGTCTCACTGGTCTAAACTGAAAAAAAAGCATTATACCCTATCCAAAAGAATTTAAGTGTCACCACTAAAATCAAGTTGTCTGGATGTTATCTACGGTACAAGTTTATGTTATGGGTTCATCACAATTTTTTAAAAAAATTGCAAAATACACCTTTGTATATTTTAATAGTATTGTAACTGCTAGAATGGTACAAACTTCCTATACTATTTTTGCCAACCTTGATCAGTTGTATAAATACTTCTGTGCCTGCAGCTCTGTGTATGTTGAATATTTGTTACTAATAAATTTACCTCCCTTTTCTATGAAAACTTTATGAAATCTTATTTTTCAATGGTTAGACTTTTTCATAACTTTAAGTATCTTGTGCTGAAATTTTTTTTTGGAGTATCAACTTGGCTGTTGCTAAAATGACAGTAGAAGCAGCTGTCTTTTCCTCACATTGCATTACAAAACCTCAGGAGCTTTTTGGGTCAGGAACATGCCTATTGGAGCAGGATATTCAGTGTGAAAAATACTGTGAACTTGTGAATGCCAGGGTTGCAGAGGGGATTTCCTAGTTTTTCAATGCTTGAATTTTGCAACATCAGTGAAGTTTTTATAGCTGTTTCCCAAATACAAAATTATCTAACCAGTTGGTTTGTTGTTTAGGTATTTCCTCTAAGTACTTAAAGTTTTTGTCCTCAGAATACAGAATATGCTCTCAAAGAATAAACAGGGCTCTATCATGGTCTTCTACCTGCAGAATCGCACTCATGTTCCTGCCTTTATATGTGCAGTTGCACTTACATTGTGTAAGAGGATAAATTTTTACTATCTGCTGTTGACAGCAGAAAAAGTAGCAGTTTATACAGTATCTGAAATTACAAATTCTTCCATAGCACCTGGTTGTATGTCTGTGAACAAACCTTCAAAACGTGGTAGCAGAGGAGATCAGAGAACCTTGGTTTCTTATCAGGACAAAAAACAAGTAACAGTTTAAAGAATAATAAAAATTTCATCTAAACAGTTTGCAAATCCATCTCAATTCTAGGACTAGCATTTTAAGGAGGAAAAAATTTAACCTGAGTGGGCAAAACAGAGTTTTAATTCTGTACTAATTTCCATGCTGACTTTATAAAATATGAACCAGTTCTGACCATTCAAAGCACTAAATCATCTTTAACAAATTTTTAACAAATTCTTTCCGTGCATCTAGTACATAATATATCAATCAGTGCCTATGTCCCTGTCAGTCCAGCAGTTTAGTAAATCAAAGTATTCTGCTGTCATGGTACAGATTTCTTTCTCACTCCCTTGTGGAAAAACTAGTGCTAACAGTAAGAGTTATTCCTAGCAAGAGATGCAGTGTGATTTGCACTCTGAGATACAAAAGGGGTTTTAACCTTAAGATGCATTCTGCTTTGCACAGGTGATCTATTTGATTAGCTGTTTGGTTGAAGTTATTTTACTACTATGAATTTTCCCCATTTTTCATTTCTATTTTAGTTTAATTGTGAAATCAAATCATGGACAGTCATCAGGAAAGCAGTACTCTTATTTTTTTAGGGATATTTCATGAGAGCTTTCTCTGTGTGTGAGAGGTTATTTAAGCTATCTAGCTGGAATTTTTGGTCATTATTGCATAGGAGAGAGGAATATAAAGGAAAGGAAGCTAGAAAGAAGAACATTTTTTTTTTGGGTGATGTGCTGCCTTGAAAGAAAAGTGAAGAAGCATTAATTAAAGATAGTTTGGGAACACATACAAACAGTGCTTGTGCTGAAGAATGTGACAGTTCTGAGTTTGAGCTGATTATGAAGATATGAGTAGTATATAATATGATATATTCATTACAATAATGAAAGTTTAAACACAATTTGTCTTCTACAGCGTTTTTTAAAATAATTGATTGGAACCACAAGAATGTGCCTAAGATTTGGGAATTTTAGTGAATAGGTACATAAAAAAATCATTCTGATAGCAGTCACATGGAAGTACAGAATAAAACAATCTCTCTATCTCTTTTTATGTTCTTATCTATCATCAAGGGTTTTTGTTTGTTGTTTTTCGTTTGTTTGTTTGTTTGTTTTGTTGTGTTGTGCTTTGTTTTGTTTATAGTCTGTCTAGATTATGTTTTCAAGATGTCTGAAAATCCTGTAGCTTCATTAGAGTTTCCAAGTGAGTGGATCTGAGTCCTCCTTGAAGGGCAGTGCCTCACACTGGTTACCTCATCCTGCACACCCTGTGGTTTTATCGGTGCTGATCCGACCAGACAGATTACGTCACTTGTTCTGCGGTATACGTTCTGTTTATATAACCTCGTCTGAGTCTTTGCTTCTTTTGTAAGAGGAAGCCTGTCTTGGCTCACATTCAGCGTGTGATTTACCCCTAGTTCCTCCTTAGCCAGCTCTTCTGTCTATGGTATTTGTATAGTTGGTAGATTATCTCTGCTTTCTATAGTGCTTTTATACATGCCTGCTGAGTTTCACTCAGGTCATGGCATCACTCAATACTGCCTTCCATTTTGACAGTTAAATACAAATAAGACCACTATGGGTATGGATTTCCAACAAACTATGCACCCTTTCTGTTAAGCGAGTAAAAAAAAGGCTTCTGTAAGTTGTTGGTGAGGATGGCTTACGGGGCAGTTGTTGAAAGCCTCCATAGTTTCTGGAAACTTTGAGTTATCTGCTGCATCCTCAGCTGCAAGTCCTGTCACTTTATAGAAAAAACTTGACATGATTTACTAGAATCGTAGAATGTCTTGAGGTGAAGGGGATCCATAAGGGTCATTGTTAGCGGGATTTTCTCAGTCATTGAACACTTCTTCCTCTTTCCATCTCTCCAAATAAACTCATGCATTGTATTTTCCTCTGTAGAGGATTCTTATCACTGTTTTCTTTCACAAGTACTCAGAAGACTGCTTATGCCCTGAGGTTGTATCAGGCATTTTGCTAAGTAAATTTTGATGCTGGGTCAAACCAATATGAAAGTTACTTTGAGATGTTTTCACATATAACGTATTTAAATATTGCTTAGCTTATTCTTCCTTTATAAATTCAAAGGGTATATTTTAGCACTCAGTGAAGTGTGTTAGCTTCATATTCTCAAGTGATCTCTTTAGTGGTTTCTGAAGCCCTGTAGCTTTGTCTCTCTCCTATTATTCTTGTTGTATTATTCTTGCTTTGCTTATTGTTACTAATATAATTGTTACTTATATATTTCTTTCATGTTCCTCTTTGTCTTTCTTGCTAATTACAGCTACTTGTGCCTTGGCCTGAGTTTTGTGTCTTCTGAAAAATACTTGTCCCCAGCAGTCTAACCTAATTTCCACTTTCTCTGTGCTCTCTTCCTGTGTTTGGGGCTAATAACAAGCTCATGACTTAGCCAGGCCAGTCTCTTTCTACGCTTTCCATCCTTCCTCTGCATTGGGCCAGTTTGTACTTGTGCCTCAATACCATTTCTTTGAGGAATTGCCAGGTCTCTTTAAATCCTTTCCCCCATGAACTTGCCTGCCATAAATTCTTAACTAATGTCTCCCTGAGTTTACTGGAATCTACCTTCCTGAAGTTTGTTT
The DNA here is from genome assembly GCA_013400215.1 of Cisticola juncidis. Taxonomy (NCBI): domain Eukaryota; kingdom Metazoa; phylum Chordata; class Aves; order Passeriformes; family Cisticolidae; genus Cisticola; species Cisticola juncidis. Next base: position 193,779 of record VXBR01008869.1, on the reverse strand, counting down.
TTATTTTGCCTTCCTCTCCTTGGTTTCACCACTCTTCACTGCTATTCTCATAACAGATTTCTCTGTGGTGAATAGTCCTGATACTCCAAGGAAGCAGTGGAAGGCTTCTGAAGCTTTAGAAGTACACAAAAATCACACACAGAATCCAAGATTTATCCAAGAAGCCTCCCCATGCTCTTACAGCACTGCATGGTCCCTTCAGTTTTATCTGCTGACACTGTATAGTGGGAAAGTTTTTAATACATCTTTGTAGTGTCTTTTATTTCTGTTTACAAGGTTACAGCCAGCACTGTGTGACAAGCCAGCTCTCCGTGGATGACTGCAAACAATAGTTTGAAAACTAATGAATTAGAGTGCAGGAGTTGCTCTATTGGAGCAGGTCCTTGGTCCATGCAAAACAAGGTAGAAAAAACCCTTAATGATTTAGAATGCAAAGCATGCATGTGAAGATTACCCAGGATAAAGTTCAAGAAAGAATTACAGGGAGACCATAATTGCAGAGAGTGTTCAAAGATTGACTCAGTCCTTAAAATCAAGCACTTTATTTTCCAGTCTAATCCAAGTTTTATAACCAAAAGAAAATAGACATTCCCACTGAGCACTTAATGTTATTAGAATAGGCAGGGATTTTTTTTCAGCTTTCAAACTTTTCTTTGAATTAGCTTTGCTTCATTTTCTCCTCAAGCATGTGAACTCTCTGAAAATCCTTTCCTCCTCAAAGAAGTCTCCTGCATCAAGTCATCTGTTTTTTTTTTTTTAAGTTAATTCATTTTTTCTGAGCTCAAGTTATAATTTCAGAAAAACTTTTGATTGTGTCTATCCTGGTGAACCAGTCCTTCCTCTCTTTAACTCCATATTCATCTTTCTTACCTCTGAAGAAAACATGTTATGTATTTGGTGGGAGAAATAACCTATTTCTTCAATATGTAGTGCTTTTAAATACTAAATATTTTGTACAAGATGATGCACACACAGCACTGATCTTTTAAAAGAAACCTTTGAATATACATGACATATGTCACTGGGAGTACATAACCTAGTTATACATACAGGTTGGTCTTTTTCTTAGGGATTAATTTCCTAAATCCTCTAGTCCCTTTGCAAAGATAACCTCTTCTCAAAAACTCTTTTATTAGTTTGTGTGCAGAAAAAAATCCCAATGAAATTATTTTCAGTGCGCTGTAAACCTCCTCTGCAGTAGAATCAAGTATTTGACATTGATGTTGGGGAAGTTGGTATTGATTTCTCTACGACGTGAACTTAGCATTGTAGTGGCAATTCTTTAAGTTGTTCTTTAACAATAATAAATAGTGAAGTCATTAATCAAGAGGGTTATGTTAATGTATGCAGAGTGCTTAAAGAAGAAAAGGAAATTTAAGAGCACTGGGAAAAAATAATATTACTAGATATTAAAAGTCAGTCAAAAATTTATAAAACACCATGCAAACATATAAAGTGGATGTTTGACAAACTGGGATTGTCAAACATAAGATAGTCCTGTAAACTTCATGCAACCACTGCATGGATGTATAGCACTATTAAACTACTGGTGAAATAATTCTGAAAAAAAAAACAAGTTAAAAAAAATGTTTTAATCTCATTTTTCTAATGAGGGTACATTAGGAAGAAAAGTCCTTACATTCTAAAATACTGCATTTTATTTAAGGAGAAGGTTGTGATTTTTGGGTTTGGTGAGCAGCCTATGTGTACTCCTGGGAAAACCAAGATCTGTGGTTCAGACCATTCTTTAGAAAAGACCCCAGTTTGCCTCCACATATGAGGCAGCAAGCCCCAGCGTTGTGTGGGCTGAGTAATTCCACATCCAGTGTAGACATGCCTGTGCTCTTGTGTGGAACAGTTCTGAGGAAACTGTCCTGCAGTGGCTTACCTCAGCCTCCAGGACAGAGATTTGGCTCTGCTGGCTGAGGTGTGCTCAGCAGAAGTTTCTCTTGGAAACTTGGAATAAAACCTGTATTTCTTCCAGCTCAAGTCTTTAAAGAGGAACAAATGTTTCAGTCCTATTGTTGAATAAGCATCAGTGAGGGCAGTGACCATGCAGCCACATTTCATGGGAAACTGAGAAAGAAATACCTACAGTCTGCTGATTGAAGGATTTTCAGGTACCAGGGGGAAGGGTAGGATGAGAGGCAGAGTTACATCCGTGTCAGAGATACTGGACTGACTCCTTGGAATAGGAAGTACTTGTTCAGTGAATGCTGGGCTAAGTGAAGCCTGGTTTCCTGCATGCACTGGTTGAGTAAAACTGTTTCACTAAAACATGCTTAGGTGATGATTTCAGGCCAGCTCTTATCACACCTTGAAAAATGAGAGAAAAATACCAAGAGAATGTCTGTTCTGTGGGACAAGGCTCAATGAAATTCAAGATGTGCGAGCTTCCAGGGATCCAGATCCGAAGAGAACCTTTGAGTCACAAAGTCTTGCATAAGGAGATCTTGTCAGAGCCTTGTTTCCTCATGAAATCGAGCAAAAAATGTTTGGAGCAGCTTTTGACTGGGTCCTCCTATAAGGAGCCTCATCTCATTCTTCTGAAGGGGGGCAAAACACCGTGAAGTTTCAGCTGTGCAAGATACCATGTTTCTGAGTTCCACAGAGAAGAGGTGAAAGAGAGGGAAAAGAACCTTCTAAAAATGTTCAGATGGATGTAATTCAGGCTTTAAGTAATTTAAATCTACCAAAAGAGGTAGTTACAGGAAACAAACAAAAGTGAGGACAGCTCTGGTAAATGCAATTTTCCTTCCTCATCAGCATATTCCTTTTGTCCTTCAAAAGCCGGGTTTGAAAATAACTCCTTTAATTGCTCATACATGTACAACAAATAAGGATCAATGCCTACTCAGCTGGTCACCAAGCAGTGGGGCTAAGAAACAGAACAGTGTTGGTTGTTGTTTTCTGCTTCCTTGCCACAAATTATGAGAGGACAGTTGACTTGTTTAAGGACATTTCCTTTTCTTGGTCTTGGCCTAGGGCAGGGTTCAATGTTTCTGTCTGTAACCATCAGCAGCAAGCCAAAGTAGCCTCTAATGGTAAAACTTCCAAAAAGTCATAGAATGTACTTGAATGGGAGGCAAAATTATTGGATATGTGAATCTGAGAAGAGGGCTAGAAGTTTCTGAAGATAATATTTGGCAGAGTAATGGATTGGGAAGTTTTTAAAGTGAAGAATCTACCTATATCTGGTTAAAGTATCTTCAAGAATACAGAAACTCAGGCTGGTTTTTTTGGAAGTAAGTCGGGAGATTTCTGACTCAGATTCCCCACTCCTGATTCAAATGGAGATAACCCATCAGGGCCCTGAACTTTGGCTCACTTTTTAACTCAGTAATGTGAATACATAGTGGTATGAAGTTAACAGGCTCTGTCAAGAAAGCAAATAGTGTAGTAAACATCCAAATTTGCATACTTAAATTAATTAGCTATTTTTCTTTGATTGCAATTCTGATCTAGGTTTGGGGTTTTTTTTTTTTGCATTTGATTTGGGGGTTTTTGTGTGTGTGTGTGCTTTTTTGGTTTTGTTTTTGTGTTCTTGGTGTTTTTATTTTGTTGTTGTTTCGTTTTTGAACCGTTACATTAATTCAGTTTCACAGAGGAATTGTCATAGCATGGAGCTAAAAACACAGACAGAAACAAACCCACCAAGATTCTCCAGTCAGGCATCTGCCTGATTAAATACAGTTACCAACCAACCTTTAAACTCATCTAAATGGTTTTATCCAGTAGGAAACCTGAGCAAGGCACAGGCCTGCAATGAAGGCCACATGTTTATTAGCAAGAAGCAGGTCATACAACCAGGAAAAAATGTGGTGACTGTAGCACTTTAGCATTTTAGATATCAGAATAGTTTGTGTTTCTGGGGAGATGCTGTGGTCTGGATTAGAACTAAATCTATGGGGGCACAGACATAACACAAGAGTAAGTCCTGGTCTCCTCTACCTTCAGCCCCTGTTAGAAATCTGTGAATTAGGCCATTTGTGTAGTCTAAGATGAGTTTCAGACCAGAACTCTGTTTTCAAGTACTTACAAACAGCTGATAATAGCAGTAGAAGGTATAATCCTCAAGTCTTCAAATTAGTTATTGAAATAGAACTTATGAAATTATAGGTATCATATACCAAAGCCCCTAAAATAAATTCTGTGTTCTTGTTGCATGAAAAATATTGCATAAATGAAAATATTGTTTTTATAAAATAAATTAGTGGTTTACAGATTCTTTTGACACCCAGATACTTCACATTTTGATTCCAAAGAAACCCTTTTGCGCTTATATTTGCAAACATATTTTTATCTTCACTTTCTTGCTTTAAAAACATTTTCTTAATCTGAAGTAGTAAAAATCAGTCATAAAAACTGCAGCAGGATAGTAAAACTCAGCAAAAACTATCAAATCTGCAGCTTCTTTCCAGGCACATATTTGTAAAAAGTTATATGATCCATGCTTAAAACATGTTTTTTGTCTTGTAAAAAAATTATAAATTATTTCTCATTGTTTTGAGCCTGGACTAATACCACCAGCAAAAACCTACATTACTGTCAGTGCATGTAAAATGAGATGAGAGAATGTTTTAGAAAACTTGGAAAAGCTTTCATTTCTGTGGAAGAAAGTTACATGTTTGTTATCTTGACAATCCTGTCAGTCTCTTCAAGTAGCACTGAAGTTAGGAACGATTGTTTATTTTATGTGCTATCACGCGGGAAACTTGCCTGAAACTTCAGGACTGCGTCGCTGTTTTCATTTAGTGGCACACAAGCACCACCTTCTGGGGAAAGCCAGTCTTTCCCAGTGGTTTATAGGAGTAGAGCAGATCCCATTTGTTTATTGCTGAAAGGATGTATTTGAACTTTTATTGCTCGACGACAATTTTTACACTACAGCAAGATAAAAACCTTAAATAAATGTATTGATATTGTTAATAATAAGCTTCATAATTACTATTCTTACCCAATTGCTATTGTTATCATTGTTTGGCATTGTTATCATTGTTTGGCATTAAAGAAATGCTGTTATTATTCTATGAGGTAATGTACTCACATTAATGTACATTACCTCACAGAATAATAACAGCATTTCTTTAATGCCAAAAAATTTGATTCATGGACCAGAAGTTTACAGAACCATTTTTTTTAGATCAAAAATCTAATAGTTGAAAATAAGTGACATTAGATATCATCAGCTAACCCCATGGGTTAAGGGTTAAGATGCTGAGATACCATTGATCTGTATGATAGGCAAACCACAAACTGAATTACCATCCTCTTATTGGCAGTCTGCTGAAGAGTCATTTAGAGTGCTGTTCATAAACAATCAGGCTATTTCAGGAGAAGGTAACTGATGGAAACAAGAAGTTTATCTCAGTAAAAATGGGAAATCGTACAGGGGCTGTGGGCCCAAACATCTTTGAAATGGGAAAGAGGACAGTGGTTTGTATTTTCTAGACAGAAAGTGTGAGTCACAATGCAAAACTGCCTCGAAGATTGTACAAAGAACAAAATAACAAGGTGGAAAACATTTTCCTGTTCATACATATGAACAGCAGAACATACCATCTGTCAAAGGCAGAAAAGCCCTAATAGAAATGTGAAAATAAAGCTTGGAGAGTTTTCCTGTGAAAGTGAGAAGTCATCTTGGCATCTCAGGGTGAAAAAAACCTATCAGTGGCAGTTAAGCACAGCCTCAGTGTGAGACTGAAACCTTGAACAAAGTGTGATTTCAGGACAATGGCCAGGTTACACGATAATTCTGATTCTCTGAACTTGCCACTAGCCATGAGTTTGGAGGGGAAGGAATGAATGGGCTTTTCAACCCCTTTTGTTGTTCCATCCCAGAGAAGGGGCAAAATGACTGTTTGTTATATTGCTCCCTCTGTTGCTCTGTGTGCAGATGGCAATTTCTTATGGCAAAGCTGCACTGATCCCGAGTTTTCTAGATAATAATGGAAGTGTTTTAATGCTCTCTGTGCTGCTAAATACCCAATAGAGCAAAAAGAAAATGGGCCATATTAGACATGAAGACTATCAGTGCAATAAAGGCAGGCGCATGTGTTTCTGGGATTCACTTTCTGAGAAATATCTGGCTCACTCAGGGCAAGATAAAATAATAAACATTATTAATCACTAATGTCATAAAAGTGCTGTGCTTTGCATGGTATGTCTTTGAACTAAGAGCAAGGAGAGAAACACTGGCAAGACAAAACAGACTTCAGGAACTTCAGCAAAGAACTGCACAACGGGGAGTAGTTTTTAAAGGCATCAGCCACAAAAAAACTGGGCAACTTGTCAGACTGCTTCAAGATTATATTGTTAGACAGCATTTTTATTACAAAGCCTTTAGTTTGTTTTTTTAAACTTGCTCACAAAAAGCAGATGTTTTAAATTATTTGGTGTTGTTTACTCAGTTAATATTTAGCAGGTGGTAATAACTTCTCAGCCTTTGAAAACTAGCATATCAAAAAAGTAGAAAACCCTCCTTTTCCAAGTGTCCCACCAGGAAAACATGAGAGAAAGCCTCTAGATCAAGTCAGAGTGTAATTGAATCAGTCACTGGAATTCTCTGTAGATTGTCATGCTATGCTTTATTAACATACAAGACGGGAGGATCCCAGTTTAATGGAATTTATGGGGTGAATTAAGTGGTAGAATTGTTGAAGAGTGGTGGTTGGAAGGGAGCTCCAGAGAATGACTAGTCCAACCTGCCTGCTCAGGGCAGGTTCAGAGAGGGTAGGCAGCCCAGGACTGGGTTCTTTCATGTTTTGAATATTGCCATGGATGGAGACCCTATAATTTCTCTGGGGAACTTAAGCATTTTAAAAAAATCTGCTGTTTAAACAGTGTTGCCTGCATTTTGGTTTCTTCCCATTGTCTCTTGTCCTGTCACTGGGCACCACTGAGCAGAGCCTGGCTCCACCTTCTTTAATCTGCCAGCCCTGTGCCCCTGGTATTTATACACACTGATAACACCTGAGCTTTCTCCTCTCCAGGCTGTAGAGTCCCAGCTCCCTCAGCTCTTCCTTGTATTCAGGCAGTCCAATCATTTAATCGTTTTCATGGACTCTCAGTGGACTCACTCCAGTATTTATGCCAGTACTGACAAGGTTAAGTGACTGGCTTCCAGCTGGATTTGTGCCACTTAAGACAGTATATTGAGACTGAAGTCCAGCCAGCTTTCCATCCAGCTCTCTGTCTACTTACCTGGTCTGTACTCCATCAGTTTGTCTATAAGGATACCTTAAGAATCTGTGTCAAAAGCCTTACTGAAATTGAAATAAACATCATCCACTACTTTCTTGCCATTACCAAGCCATCCAGTTGTTTAGTGAACAGGGAAATATGTGAAGTATGCAAACTTATGAGGGATGGTTGTAGTCACAGCATACATTTATTTGACTGAAAGACTATACTATTTGACTGCCTTTAGTTGGGATTCTGGAAACTTAGATTTTGGGATTTTATATAGTAATATATGCGATGCAAGATGGAGGACTAGGCATTGTCTGGGTCCTTCTTTTTCACCCTCTTCTTTCCTCCTCTTCATGGGTTTAGATGGTTTTCTGTAATTGGGTGGAAAAGGTCTGCATTGCAGGCCTTGGGTGGTCATTATTGCGTCAAAAGTATAAATAATATAGGTGTAATCTTGTTATTGGGTAATTAGTGCTTAAATAACCTTGGTAAGAGTTAGAGACACTTCCATTTTGCCTCATTTCTCTAGCTTGCTAGCTCATGCCTTGTGAGTCTGTAAATAGATAAGAAATGATAAACAGGGTCAAAAACAAACTAAGACTCTCATGCATTCATCCTGATCTTGGCAGAGATAAATGAAACTGTAACTGTCATAGCCATTCTTTTCTAGAAAGGTGTAAAACATGCAATTTGAGGATGTGTTTGACCATATCAGAAATTGAGAACATCAGTGCTACTGAAACAAATCTTGAATAATCACCACAGTGAAGACATAGTCAGATTCTAAGAGATTTAAGTGTGGAATTGCATTTTATGGAAATGGTATTCTCTGCCTCACCCCTGGAAAGTGTCTGGTTTATCCCAAGTCTGTATCCTCCCTGCAGTATCGTGTGTCTGTAACCTCACTGGCTGGAGAATGTGAACCTCTGGGTTAAGGGGGCAAACAGAGAGGGCTCCTCCTCTTTTGCCCTGGCAGTCTCGAGAGACTGTTCTCTCCCCTTCCCTCTCTCCCCTTTCCTTCCCCCTCTCTCTCAGTGACCATGCTGCTTTCCCAGGGTAAGACCCCAATTAAACCCTCATCTCATCAGCGTCTAGAGTCTCCTTACTTACCTGCACGCGAACACCCGCGACTCTAGAGCCCAGGGGCTCCCGGGGAACCCTCCCCGGGATCCCCCCCAAATTTAAATTACAGCATTTAAGGATCTTTTGTAATTGTTTCTGGTAAATCAGATAGGTAATGGCATTCTTTTAAAAACTGCTAAGTGTGAAGTGTAAGCTTTAAAGGCATTTTTGTAATTGATTTTAATTCTCTAAAAGACTCAAAAAGTCTAATCCAAAGTAATCATATTTGTTTTCTTCAAATATAGATACTAAGTATTAGTCTTTCTCATCACAAGTAGTGTTGTACTTCTCATATGCCCTTGCTTCAGGTATTCTACTGCTTCTGGCCTTTTGATACATGGGTCAACATGAACCTAAAATCTTGAACTGTACAAATATTAAGGGTTGCATTTTAAAAATTAATTCTAAATTTTGTTTCTGAGGCTTTTTTTGTGATTGTTAACTGCATCTTTTCTTACAAGTATTTTTCATGATCTTCGTTGTATTTATTATAGTAGATGTTTCTAAAAAACTCAGTTCAGATTAAGATATTGTAAAAGTATTTAATACCTCACAATCAAGGTGAGAAGAGTAATGTGTCTGAAGTTTCCAGACACCAGCAAGTCATAACAAATTCTTTGTTCTTTCCACAATTCCCAGAACACTGAAATGTTATTTTAGCTAAATGTAACTGATATCAACAATGTTGCTTTTCAAAATATTTTCACGTCTTTTCTTCTGACATCAGAAATATGTGAAATCTAATGTTGTCTTCTGACCTGTCATCAGTTCAGGAAAGGTTTTATAATTTACTAGTAGCATTCACCATTAAAACATATTTCTTACTTTTTGCTGTCATAATTTTCTTAGTCTAACTAATACTTAAGTAACAAGAAGAGAGGTTGAAATCTCAGTAGAAGTTGAAGGCTTAACATGTTGCTTTAGAAAACATTTACTAAACTCTAGGTGAGCTACAGGTACCTAGTTTTCTTAAGAAATCTGATGGAGCATTGCTGTGTCTGAGTAGAAAAGCAAAGCAGTATAGTGTGGCACCATAGGATGCAGCACTTCCAAGGGGAGCCACTTGCATGAGTCCCAGAGTAGCAGCACTTGGGAGCTTCCCTTTACCTCCTGCTGTATTTCTTCATCGTGACCATGTAGTCCTTGTCATATGGCTAACTAAGATTGCTACAATTCTGTTAGAGAAATATGCTCCCCTATTTTATCCCATTAAAAGAAATCAGGTCAAGCAGACTTGCATCCATTCCAAGTTAGATATTCTGGCTGATTTCCTTGGAAATTTGCTTGCAACAGAGAGATTATTTGGTCTGCTTTATCCATACATCTGACTGTGTGTCTTGGGTGTGATTGTTGAATATTTTCAATTTCTCACGAGCTAAATTATAGGCATCCTGTGTCTTAAAGTCTCTTCTTCACATTTGGATGGGAGTCATCTTGAAAGAGAAGTCTCATCAGGGACACATGGTACCACATAAGGAATTCGACTCCATCACTTGTGACAATTTTAATTTCAACCCCAGAAGTATGATCCTTTGTTCATTGAGTGATGGCAGCTTCATGATTCAATATTGTGTTGGGGTTTTGAATACTTTTTGTTTTAAAAGTATCCCACTTCAATTATAGTCTCTATTCTGCTTTTTAGCCTTCCTTTAAACTGTGAGGTTGCAAACCAGATTTCCTTAGTGCTGCCCCTGATTTAACAATAGAATAGATGAGGGTCAGAGTTTCATCCTCAGTGAGTGGTTTATTTATCATTTTAACATTGTTTTCAGTAGCCATTAGCAGCTTCAGTACATCCATTTCTTCAAGGAAACTGAAAGTTGTTTGGATTGAATTTAGTAAAAATTAATTGCATACCCATGAACCTTGTGTTAGATACAGGTTATAAGATATCTGTCAAAAGTATCTGTCTTTTTTTTTGTAACTGTTTGCTTAAAATCTATGCATAATACTTTGAAAAGTCTTTCAATCCAGTCTGGGCTTGCCTTGATCCAAGCAGCCAGTTCTTTTAGCACTAGACTCTGTATTTCTGCCTAGCTTGGCTTGTAATTCTGGTGTGTCGATCAAAACTTCATAAGTTGTTGCTACTGACACAAATCTGGTTGAAAACAATTCTCACCATTCTACTAGATTTAATTCCAAATGAAATTTATAGCTCCTCTTAATGTATTAGGCATCTTTGAGCAACACAGGGAATCATTGCTGCCCACAAATATATTCCACAGAGGAATGACATCACCCTTTCAAACACATACTTGGAATGTTACCCACTCAGTATTACCTGACATCCTGAATTAGTGTTTTAGTTATTGTGCTGATTTGAAAGCAAAACCAGTGAGAGGCTCCAAGTCAAAAATACGATTTAATAGGAGGGGGAAAAAAGAAAAAAAAAGTAAAACAAAATAAAAGTAATAGTACAAAAGATCACTGACAGAGTCACAATACAACCTGACACCCTGTTAGTTAGGCAACAGTCCAGATGAAGCAGTCTTGTTGAAGCAGTGATCCTGTAGACAGGTCTGGTAGCTCTTGTCCTCTGGGAATCCAGTGGGTAAGGCTCCTGTGCTGTCCCAAATCCCAGATTATATCCAGGTGGGAATGCTTGGCTTCTCCCCCTGGGTGGAGCATCTCACAATGGAATAATGTAATTTTATGAGTCCTGCAGTGGGTCCTTGATTGCCCATTAAACAGAGAGAGCTCCCAGAGGGAATTACCTGTGAGTCATGGACAAGGCCTTGATGGCCCATTAACAGGAGATTGTCCAGAGGGAGGGGCAAGGGGAACACTGCCCCGCCTAGTTTCAACAGCTCGTGAGGATGGTGATAGAATACATACTTTGGGCACATCTTACATTGTAACCTGGGACAGTTATCACAGTCCACGCTTCTTCTATGACCAAACTGGATTTTTGTCAAGAGGATATTATGTAGTTGTAGATTTGGCTTCTCTGCATTTTTGCAGAATAATGAATTCTCTCTAGTTTGCAACTGTAGTGATGGTTGGGCCTGAGTTCTCCACTTCAGCCCATGTGGAAGGATTGTGCTGGAAGATGAAAGCTCTGTGGCAAAGTAGGTATGAAAAGTGTGAATCCTCTCCCAAGTCAGTATTCTAAGTCTACCAGCTGTTGTAAATTGTAGTTATACCTGCAGTTACTTTTTCCATTAAAAAGGCATCTGGAAGATCTCTTATTCTTGGCCCGACTTCTGACAATTGGAAGAATTAATCTGACAAGTTTGACACCTTATTTCATCTCTGGGTAAGGATACAGGGTGAATTTTTGTTTGGAAAATATCTATTGGGAATATTTTTGCCTAATTAATGTTTTTAACTGTAGATGTAAAATTAGTTACAATATATTTGGGCTACATTTAAATTTTCCTGTGAAACAGTTTCTGAGCGCTCTGTGACCTCAGAAAGATGACCACTATCTTCCATAAAGATGAAAATTTCACAAACCAGCAAAACACATCAAGGTAGGAAGTGGCTGAAACAATAATGAAACTTTACATTTTTCCTTGTATCTTCACCTTAAAATGCTTGATCATCAAAAAAAAAAAAAAAAAAAAAGGATTAAATAATTTACACAGTGCATAGTAAAGCACACAGAAATAATTACCTTGATACTATCCTAATCAGTCTAAAAGTCCATCTAGCCCAGAATCCTGTCCTTGCCAAGGGCCAAAAGCAGCTGCTCAGGGTGAAGAGTTTGCAAGCAATACATATGGGTGTTACCTTTAATCTGCCCCTTCTAGCCTGAGGCAATATGTGACTTGTGAATGGAAGTTATAAATGTGGGGGGTTTGTTTAGAAGATTTTACTTGTGGGTGTTTTTCTTCCATTATTTTGCCTAATTGATTTTTAGTTTATATTTATAGTGTTCATATTCAGAGAACCCTGTGACAGTCATAATTTAATTATTCACTGTGTAGGATCCACAGGGCTAGTAAACCATCCTGGCACAGTTCTGAATTATTCTCATACATTCTGTCACTAGGTAACAAGGAGAACAGCTCTGCATGTCCCTATCCCCTCCCTCAGGAAGCTGCAGAGAGCAATGAGGTCACCCCTCAGCCTCCTGTTCTTCAACCTGACAACCCGAAATCCTCACCTTCTCCTCACATGACATTCCTTTCAGGCTTTCTCTCCAGCTTTATTGCCCTCCTCAGGATGCATTCAAGGACTTTCACATCAACACTTCACAGAGTGCTCAAGGTGAGGTCGCCCCAGGCCAAGCCCCTGGGGTCGTTCCCTGTCTGTGCCACTGTGCCATGCTCGGTGCCCTGGGATGGGCTTTGTCCTCGGGGCTGAGCCCAGCACCAGCCAGCCCCAACCCTCTCTGCAGGGTGAACAGTCACCAGATGAAACCCCATTCACTACAGCATTTTGAGCCCTGTTGTTCATCCACTTTTGTAACAAATGTCTTAGTTTCACAGATTTTACATATTGGTCAGGTTATTGCTAAATGTAGTGTTGTGTGTTTATTGTCAGAAACACGTATTTGTCATGCTAGGACATCCCTACGTTTTGTCTCATCTCAGAATTTTCCTTCTAGTATGGTTCCACTGCAGGTACTTGTGGAAGACTCAGTGACAGAAAGCTAACACTCTGCTTGGGCATCCTTTGCCTATTTCCTGAGTGAGCGGCTGCAGAGCTTCATCACTGCCATGGGATTCACTGCATTTTGTCTCTTTTCTTCTGAATCCCTTAAAACACTGACTACCACAACACTTTATGGCAAGAAATATCTGTGTTAATGCCTGTTTAAAATGCTTGTTTAAAATGCCTGTTTAAAAACTGGTTTACCTTAAGATTATCAGTTCTTCTGATGGGTAATTTCTTTGATATCCACTAGTGTTCAAAGTGAGATAAATATTAAATAAAGCTTTTCTTAAAACAGGTAATACAGACAGCCCTGTCAGAGGGGGGCCTTACTGGTCCTGTCAGTTAGCAACCCCAGTGAATTAATCAGTGACATGGTTGGAGGCAGTGTGGGCTGCAGTGACCATGCACTGGTGAAGTTCACAGTCCTGAAGGATGTGAGTCAGGAGAAGAGTGAAGTCAAGACACTAAATTTTAAGAAAGCAAGCTTTGAGCTGTTCAAGGACTTTGCCAGAGGTGTCCCCTGGGAAACTGCCTTCAGGACAAGTCGAGGAGAAAGAGAGCTGGCAGATCTTTGGGGGTGTGCTCCATGGAGCACCAGAGCTCTTGTTCCCCATGAGAAAGAAATTAGGAAAGGGAATAACATGGCTATTTAAACTAAAGGGTAAGAAGAAAATGAGAGAGGGTAGATTGAGACTAGATGTATGGAAGAACTTTATAACAGTGAGGGTGGTGAGACACTGCAGCAGGTTTCCTGAAAAAGTGCTCCATCCCTGGAAACATTCAAGGCCAGGTTGGACTGGGCCCTGATTAATTTAAGAGATCTGTTCTCATTAGGTCATATATTAGCTTGGCATGACCTACAGAAAACCCCTCCCCATTGTCCACCAAGTCATTAGCTAGGCATAAACACATCCAGTGTCTGCAAGATTTTCAGATCAAACCTAAAGAAATCTATAGTTATAATCACCTATAATTTGCTATAGATGAAATATGTTACTAATTTTTGGGTATTCTTGTTTTCTTGGTTGTGTTTTTTTTTTTAAGGTATATGTGTAAATATTTGTTCCAAGTGATGGGGGTGATTGGAGAGTTCCTCATGAGATCTAAATTTTCATCTCAGTCACAAAACCACATAATCAGAGAATTCAAAACATAGAATGTTTTAGGCTGAAAAGGATCTTTGAAGATCACCCAGATCCAACACCCTAACATGGGGGCAGGGACACATAATGAGATCAGATTGCTCAAATCCCCATCCAATCTGGCCTTGAACACTTCCAGGGTATCCACTAAGATCCCTTCCAATAGAAACCATTCTATCATTCTGTGATTCTGTTTTCTATTTACTCTCGTCAAATAATGATTTTGAGTCACCTCTGATACATTTCTTTTTTTTTAAGATGAAAAGTCCTTTTTTATTCAGGTTCTTTTCAAGTGAAAACCATATCTCTCTGTCATTCATTTCTTTATACCTCTTCAGTTTCTAGCATATTCAATTTGGCACTGAGAAAGGAACTATGATGAGAATTCAGGATTCATTAACAAGATGGGTTTATAAAGAAGCTTAGCCATCTATTTTTCTTTCTTCCTTTCATCATAATTCACAGGGTTGTATTATGTTCTGATTCCCACTTTTTAGATAACTATGCACATTGACTGAAGTTTCATTACTTATGCCAAAAACTTAATTAGGCACATATTTGTACATCTACATTGTGACTTTTTTTTTTATTCTGTTATCCTTTTCTATCTTTCGTTTGTCCTTTCAATGCACAAATATTGAGTATTTTTGCAGTTCCTTTGCAGCCAGCTTTAATCTTGACAGTTAAAAATAACAATGCCTCACACTCTGCTGCTTCACTATACAAGGCCTTTTCCAAATCAATTTGAAAAATAAATTGAAAACCTTGGATTCCAGTACTGAGCTTCTTTTGACTTTCTAGATAACTTCTCTCCATATATTCCTAACTTCTGTCGTGTATCCAATAACCACTTACTAGTTTAGAAGCACGGGAACTACTGTTTCACAGACAGAAGGACAGGTTTTGTCATTACACTTTCCCCCATGCCCATAATTATGTGTTTACTTTACAGAATTTTAAAGAATACAGTGTTACATTCAATACTAAAAATAGTGACTGAGTAGGTGACAAAGACTGGAGAATACTACAGAGAGTGCAATGTGTCAGTAGGAGAAAACAGTAGAGGAGGCTGATATGATCGTGCAGTTTTTCCTCAGGAAACTGTCCCACAGGTTATAGTGGGTCAATGTGCATTGTGACCCCAGAAACTCAGGAAGATCAGAACCAAAAACTGCTCAGAAAACTAGAAGGAAAAATATCATGACACAGCATTCCAAAGTGTTTATGAAGAGACCACGCTCCCAGCCCCCTCACGATGGGTAAGGCTCATTCCTCTGCCAATAAAGCACGCAGTGGAAATTTCCACTGCAAGTTACAGCACATTTCCACCCTTTAACCCTACTCACACTGAAGTTTTGCAATTCTTTATGGTAGTGAAATGTATAACCTTTACTTTACTAAAGATAACCAATCTGCTTTTTTTCTAACCTAACCTAATCTAATCTTTCTTGTTTAATTAAAAAAAAAAAAGGCATTTTTACAGTTCTAGTGAGAAATATAAGGATGTAATAATTTGAATGATGAGCAGACATGCTACCAAAATCATAGATATTTGTTTTAAGCTGAAGTTATTTCATGTAGGTCAGCATATTTGTACATGAAATTTGTAGTTTTATGTTTGGCATATATCAGCATTTTTGCTTTAATGGTAAATAGTTGTCAATATGTATTAAATTCTTATTTTTATTCACAGCACACTGTTTTTATCCTGAAGATGCTGATTAGCAGGATGCTTTGTGATCAGAAGACGTCTCCTCTGCTGTTTGATGGGCAGAGGTTTTTAACCTGTACAGCTCAGTATTGCCACCAAAAATGCATGCCTGTAAGCCTAAATTTGCTTTTGTGAATCACTCAACAATGTTCTTATCCTAAAAGGATTAGTATTTAAAGCAGATAGAATTTAAAGAATGTAGCAGATGGGCAGAGAAGTTGCAAGGAGAAATAACCAGTGAAAAGACAGGAAGCATTTCCAGGAACAATGTTTTTTAAGGCAAAATTTTGAAAAATAAGATAACAAGAGATCTAGAAATGAGAATGGTAAGAACAACCAAGACACTGTCTTGGAGGTAACAATGAAAAAAAAAAATGTGGTTTGGGCATATGAGACAAGGGAAAAGGAAAGACTGCTTGTTTTCAAAATACTGTGGAGACATGATAAAACTTCCGAGATTCCTTCACCTTTGTTTGTGTTTTTTCCCCAATATTCTGCAATTGAATGACAATTCCTGGACAAGCTACACATGCCTCCCACACCATCCTGGAAGTCATGGTTTTGACTGTTACTTCTGACTCTGATTCTTCTGCTGCCTTCATCCACTGTGCTGCATAAACACAAAACAGTAAGGCAAGGACAGTCATGCAGGGCCTTAGTGTTCCCAAACAAGAGTCCCTTTTCCTGGGAGTCTTAGATAGCAGGATTAATTTTGTTCAGATATGAGGTATGAAAACTTAACAAAGATTTGCAAGTTGTCCACTCCTCTGATATCACCAGTTTCTCTTCATTTTATCTGAACACTTGTAATAGTATTATGTCTCTGCTCAGTGTTATGCAGCCAGTGCTTTTTAGTTGAAAACATCTGCTTTTTTTTGAAGTATGATCTCAGTTTTAGTTGACCTTTGTAAGCCTTCTTCACTTTTCCTTTTTTATGCAGAATGAGAGATTTATATTTCTCCTGCCTTGTCTCATGTATTTAATCTGTTTATTGCTACCTCTACTTGTTTAACATGCCGTTTTTTAACATTCTCAGTAGTGTATCTTGATATCAAGTCTCACTACCTACTCCAATATCATTTGCTTGAAGAGATCCCTTAAAGATGCTGACATGGAAAGCCACACTCCTGTCCCTCTGTTTGACCATGGTCTTCCCATATTGGCCAGCTTTCCACCTGCCATCTCCTCAGATTAAAGTTTCTTGTCCACAATTTCCTACAAGCCTTCTTTCCTATTTGTTTTCCTAGCATGAAGGGATTTTCCTTTTCCCGTGTCAGGAACAACTTTCAGGCACAAGGATTGACTGAGCCACATATTTAAATCTCAAATCTTGCTCCCATTTTGCACTAGTGACCCATCTGTATTGTTGCTAACTAGTCCTCCAAAACATGTCATCTACAGGTTTTAGCAATGATAATTTTGCCTTTCTTCCAGGTAACTGGCTGAGCTAATTCTGAGTACAGAGTCAGTTTTCATACACAAGGGCGAGAAAGGGTACTCAGATCTTGGCAAACATATATATTGACAAACATTCTTAGTGCCATCTAAAAATTCTTTATTAATTAATTAGTATCATGATTCATTTTATAATCATCATTCATTTTAGAATCATGTTCAAGTGGATAAATATGCAATTATCTGCATTGCCCACCTTTTAAATGCATGTGAAGCATTAGTTTTCTTTCCAGTTTCTGGAACTTTCCCAGTGTTCCAACAGTTACTAAAAATCAACTGTTAGGGTTCAGATAACTCTGAATTCTGTAGCTTGTTAAAACTTAAAATGCAAATCACATTGACCTGCTGACTTCTCCCCTGCTTCATTTTCATGATATCCCTTCTTAGTTTTTGCATGGAAATAGTGTAATTATCTCCCTGTAATAAATAAATAAATAATCTGGGTTTTTTTCCTCTGCACCTACAGTCCAGAAATAACAACATATGCTGCCTTTTAATAACATTTTACTATATCTATGTAGCTGTGGTCTATATATAATATCAGGAATCTATTCATTGTTCCTAATATATAAGAAATCTCATTATTATCCCTATCCCTACAGACCATAGATTTCTCTGTTGGACTGTTGATTTATCAATTTTCAAAAGTTTCCAGATTTCAGTTTATTTTAGTTTATTTTTATTTTTATTTTAGTTCCTTTTTCTTGGTGACCAGAAAAATACTTTCTTCTTGAGTTTCCTGCTCCTTCCATTTGAGTATATATTTTTGTGTATAGATACAGATGTACATACAGATCATTGCTGCTGCCACATTTATCAGAAAACGGGGAGTTTTCCAAATTTTTCATGCTACCCTTAAAATGCTTTCTACTGCCATTCACACTTTTTTTCCCAGGCAGCTGATTCACTGATTTTGGCAACATTAAATTAATCTTTTAAAAAGCTGATAGATATGAATATTTGTAACTTCAGTTTTCCTCTGTTTGACTACATAATCTGCTCAAATTAGAGTTCCTTGCCACTTAACTGGTGCAGTTGTCTTTGAAGCTATTTGTTTGATAATTACTCTTGTGGCTATTTCATTAGTGGCACTTAGAAATTAATAAGTTGGAAGAATAATCATAGATACCTTCTGTTCACACTATGAGTGGCTATAGTCCATTACCTGTATTTAGATTTTATGCCATTATTTGTTTGTTTCTCAGACTGAGTGGCTTGTGATAACACGGCCTTCGAGCCTACACATGATGACCTGGTTCTTACAGTGTTATCTCATGCTCCCTAGTGTGATAGGTACCCAGCCCCACACAGTATGTTGCTTTTTTTTATCCTTTAGGACATTGATTTGTGAGCATTCAAGAGTTCTACTTCTAACTCCCCAGTGACTTGTGAAAAAGCAATGTCATTTTTCATGTAGACTGAGACTCCTCTTTTACATACTGCCCACTCACTGCTTCCCAAGTAGTTGAGACTGAGTGTGAAGTGGAAAGTTACAGGTATGCTTGAGAGTAAACCTTCCAAATTACTGGCTGAGGTCAGGCAAACTGTGAGCAGTATCTTAACAGTTCTTTCAAATAACAGCAAACAAAGCTTCAGACCTAGTAAAATATTTAAAGCTGTGTGAAACTCAGCAGTTTTTGCCGGCAAAAGTTCTGACTTTGGTCTGGCTGCAGTTTGAATAAGGTTTACATACACTACAAAAAAATGTAAGAAGAAACTTACTTAATAGTATAATGGCTTTGATAAAAACCTAGAAGCAAATAATTCTGATAATTTTCACTAAAAATCCAATTATTGGTCTGGGTTTATCCGAAACATTACAGTTTCATTTCCCCTGTCAGATGTAAGGCCAAAATTCAAGTTGTATGGAAAACAGATGAATCCTATTGAATTGTTTTAATATAGAAAAATTCACAGTTCTGAAAAGATTGATGTTATTTCCTCTGAAATTTGGGATTCCCTGACCACCCTTGTAGTACCATTGTGGAGATTCTTCCTTCTCATATCAGTTCTTAGTTTGATATGTAGGAAACTAAAACATAGCATTAAATTGCTCCAGAAGTACATTCATCTGACTTTGAAAAGGATAGAGAAAGGAATACCAGCCTCATCTAACTCAGTACAACAGCTTTAAACTGGTGAAAAGGTAAAATTGAACAATGTCTTCTGATTTCAGTCCAGAGAGTTTCATTCATTGCAGTGAATGTGGAGTATTGAAGGATCACTAAAATCAGCAATCTCAGAAACAAAATTAATTTAAGCTTTTTGTCAGTTCTTAGAGCAGTACAGGGCTCTTTGTCATGTGCTTTCTTACATTCTCAAACACAAATTTACATCTGCTAGAAATGAAACAAAATGGAAATGTGGAGGCATATATTGTATACAGCTTCTTTCTACACATGTTAAAACACATTTTATTCGGTTTGCTGAACCCAGGCTGCCTTGGGTTCAGCAGAGTCTTAAGAGAGCTGCATGTTTCAGAATGTTAGAATATAATCATTATCACCTTCATAATGACAGGAGTAGAAGTAACCTAGTTAAGGTGGTAAGACAAAACTTATTTCAGTGAGAGCATAGTCATAGAATCATAGCATGGCCTAGTTTGGGAGCTGCTTTAAAGACTGTCTTGTTCCAACCCCCTGCCATGTGCAGGGACACCTTCCAGGACACCAGGTTGTTCAAATCCCCATCAAAGCTGTCCTTGAACACTCCCAGGCATGGGGCATCCTGTACTTCCCTGGGTATCCTGCTCCAGTGCCTCACCACCCTCACAATCGAGAACTTCTTCCTAACTTCTAAGCTAAACTTGTCTTATTTCACTTTAAGGCCATTCCCCTTTGTCCTATCACTACCTGCCCCTGTAAAAAGTCCCTCTCCATCTTTCTACAGGCTGACTCTGAGTACTGAAAAGCAGCTCTAAGATCTCCTCAGAGCCTTCTCTTCTACGCTGAAGCACTCCAATTCTCTCAGCCTGTCCTTATAGCAGTGGTGCTCCAGACTCCTCATCATCTCTGTGGCCTCCTCTGGACTTGCTCCATGTCCTCCACAGGTTGGAGATCTGAGATCTGGACACAGAGACAGGGTCTCGCCAGAGTGGAGAAGAGGAGGATAATATGTACCTTTAAGAAATAAATGGTGGCATCTTTCAGCACAGCTTTCCAATGCTCAGATGTCCTATAACATGCTCCCCTCTGTGCAGTTGGAACAGTTAATCACCAGCTACAAAATCAACTGCTTGCATATCTGAGTGTTATCTGCTTTCTTGTATACCAGCAAAAAACAGATTTTCAAGGAATTTCGGCAGCAGTCATGGAGTGATTGTGGTGTCTTTTCTTTCAGGTTGAAGGTCTCTGGATGAAGTGGGATAGCTACCAATCTCCTTAGAGTTTTGTAAATAAATTATTGCTGAGGCTGACTAGGAAAGCTCCCACATGGTAATATCAGAGCAATGTCTGATATTAATGTCTGATAGCAATGTCTGATATCAACAATGTCTCTTTCTGTATAGCAGATAAATTCCCCATTACCTAAAAAGATTTCACATTAAAAATGTTTATGTTTTTCTACATAAAGTAGGAAATGTTCATTACTTACAGATTAAAACACTGTTCCATTTATAAACTACTCCATCCTCAGTTTCCTGAAGGAAAACTGAATGGGAAATCCAGGATGCTTTCCATATAAGATTGCAATACTTCTTAATGTTCAGTAAGAGACACTTGACATCATGTTTGTCCCTTTTGGAACTTAGAATTATTACAACATATTCTGTCATTAAACAGTATAAATTACCTTCAGTTCCTCACTTCACTCATGATTTTTCTACCCAGACTACATTCTCTAACTAATCTGGGCTTTTTCTGTAAAGTGTAAAAGATACATGTGGATGTTAGAACAACACCTAATTAATAGAACAATGTAAAGAAAAACAACTTTGTCTGAAGAGAGGCATTCACAGTTTTCTAGCAGCTCAAAGGCTGTAGATTTTAAAGCATATGATTATTGTCACATGAAAAAGGGAAACTATATTGATTAAAGTATTATAATCAGAAAGGTTCTTAAGAATCTTGTAGTAATTGCATAAGAGTGTAATTTTTGTAAGGCTTGAAACAGGGTACAAAGGAAATACTTTGTATATGTTCTGAAATTTTTTCATGTTTAAGTGGGAGGTTTTTTTTGTTTGTTTGTTTTTTCTTTTTTCTTTTTTTTTTCTTTTTTTAAAATTATAAATAATAATGTTCAGAAGCCTGGAAAATAATGGCAGAAATGTATCTCAGACACTGTTAGCCACATAGCTATAAAGCCAACCAAGGATTGTTGGTAAGAACATGCTGTGAGAAAGAACAGGATGTGGCTGCAGAAGAGAACACGCACAGCAAGGGCAGCACTTTTTGGGACAAATGTGCTTGTCCTGGCTCCTGGAGATAGGCACAACACAACCCAGCACAGCAGGAATGAGGCCAGGAAGTGATCATGGACTGTAGGGGGGATTAAAGCCTCTGATCCATGTCCAGAAAGGTCTGAAAGAATGAAATGCACATGAGAACTGATTTGCATAGAAAGAGAGAAATTTATCTCCAAGGTGGGGAAAACTTATCTGTACCCCCAATAATCTGGGTCACAGGACCCCATCAGCTGGATCAGCTCTGGAGCCAAGATTGGGAATCTCTCTCTACCTCCCATTCTTCCTTTCAGCTCTTTAATCCATCTTTCTCTCTTCCCCTCTTTAATCCATCTCTTTCTCTCTTCCCTTTCACCCTACCCTTTTGTTCAAAGCTCACCTCTGTGTGCTTGGAAAAGGAGATCAGGGACTACTATACCAATGCCCATGCCCAGTGTGTAATTTACTAATAAAACTTGGTAAGGTTTTGCAGAACCTCTGATTTCTGTTCCTTTCTACCACCAGCATTGATGCACCCCTTCCCCTTAAGCGCGGGATGCTGCAGATGGATGTCACTGTATTTAAATGTATATATTAAAACTGTACAGAATTCATGGCATCATAGTGGTATGTTTATATCGAGATATTGAAAGTCTAAGACAAAAAACTGCAAAAGTGGAAGAAACATAAATATAATTTATAAATAGACATGATGTTCAATAAAGTAAAAGTTCCTTTTTACACGTGAATTTTAAAAGGCCCTTCCCATCATGTCTATTAAAACTAGTTACAAGCCAAATTTGTCTTGTGAATATTCGCCCCATGTTATCTGTTTTTCTCCCTTCTGAGCTTTAAAGGAAAAAGGCACCAAAGAATTAGTTCTTATACAAATCTGTTCTGAGGTTTCTCTGTTTATCATAATTACTGTGGAAAGGACCTCCCTTCCTATCTCAGTAAATGTGCAACTGATCTTTGTCAGATTCTTCTTGCTTCTGGTATCATTTCCTCATGGGTGTGTGTTCAGTTGAACGCCATCCATCCATGGTTCAGGAGTTCTAGGACCCACAATTGTGTCTTGAAATATTTTGTTGATCCTACTATAGCTCTCTTGCCTGCTCCTCAGTGACTGAGGGTTTCTTGTACATTTTTTTTCTCCTTTCCACTCTTCCAGTCTACTAAAACTACTCATCCTTCCATTTAGAATGTTAAGTCACTTTTCTTCACTTTTCCTACTGTCAGTGTATGGTTTGTTTTCCATCCCACTTTAGCTGAAATAAGTTGTGTCTTAGACTCAAAGCTGACCTTCTGCTCATTTGTGTATGTAGATAAGTACAGCTGTTATCTCTCCAAGCAGCTAAGTTGTGTATTCCTCATACATGTCTAGGAAAGAAGAAGCTGACTTTAATCTAAGCAGAGAAAGAACTGATAAAGTGTTCTTTTGGTCAGAGTGGGACCTTTATTCAAATCTTCAATAACAACCGGCTATAGAGCTGTTTTAAAGTGTGTAGACAAAATCATTTCATAGCTAACACTGGAGTCATTAGGGTGTTTTGAAATTTGGGGAAAGAACAAACAGTACAAAAAGAAAACCTAAGGTGCATATTTCTCACAGGATGCAGAGCAGAAGTTGAAAGTTCTGACACTGTACTGGAAGTGGGCAAACCTATTTAGGCATTGCAAGGTTGAAGAAAATAAGCTTATCATTATTTTGAAAGGAAACAATTCACTAGCAACCAAAGTCTGTGCACTTAAGTTCTTTCATATGGGCTAAAACTTATTACTACAAAAGTGCTTTTGACAATAGATTTTCCTTTTTGGTATAGCTTGTACTTTTTTGCCTTGAAAAATTAGACGTAATATTACTGTAACTAGAGTCAAGAATACTAAACCAGGATGCTAAAAATGCACATGAAACATAGCAAAGAGTTAAAATGAATCTCTCAAAACTGTTGTAGACTCTGCATTTAATATATTTGAAGCCTTGTAGAAACATTACATGCGTACAATTTGCTACATTATGCATCTAAAGGACAGGCATCATGAGTCATGTTGTCCCAGAAACATCATCTAGTCTGGAAGAAAGATCAAAAAAAATCAAAAAGATGAAAAAAAAAATCTGTAGAAGATCAAAAAAAATCAACCTAACCACACTGGAGCATTACATTTTTAGCTAACTGATTCTTAATTTTTTTTAAATTAAATTTTCTATATTAATGAGATGATGTAATTTTTCTTTGATTTTAATTTCTTCCTGTTTAAGGGTGTGTAACACTATGTTCATGCTTCTTTGTATCTTTTACTTTTATATCACCCTCTGAAAGAAATTAGGGGAATTGAAGCAATGGAATAAAAATCCTTTAAGAAATTTTGAAGTAAAATCACAATTCTGAATAATGAAAGTGAAAAAAAAATTGCACTTAACAATTAGAGATAAAGAAGATATAGAAAACAAGTATGCATGTGTATTATGACTTTTGAACTTTCTATATATGTGAATTTCACTGGCTTATATAAATGTGAAGCTCAGTTTTCAGATAGCTAAATGGATATGGCCTCAATAATTTGTGGAAGAATTCTCCTAGTAATATACAGAATGTGTGAGGTATGAAAACTAAAAAATAAAGCTGGCTCAAAAAAGCCTGCAAACTATTACTGTGGATCTTGGTCATTGTTGCAGAATATAAGAAGTACTCCAAACAAACTTTGATTGCAAAGTCTCAACTAATATTGGGGATTTGATAGAAAGAAATTAGATTTCTATCCAGTCACCCAGGAGGTTCTCATGGTTTGTCATTTTATGCTTCTTAATTAGTTGGAATTATTAACCTCCTCTCCATACATCATTATCCTTTAAACTGCTGTTAATAACAACCCTGTTACAACCTAGTCACAAGTGTCAGCAGAAAATTGACTCCTCAGTCCTTTTACAGAAGAACTTTAGAAGTGAAATTGATGAGGAAAGCTGAAATCATGATGTCAATTACTTCATATCATACTATATTTTGGCTTTACACATGAGCTATACTGGAATTCTAAGTCAGCAAAGAATGTAAGCATATGCTTAGGTCCTGTTGAAATAAATGAGATTTAAGCCTGAGCTTATGCTGTGAGTATAGATATATATGCATTGAAAAGCTTTGTTGCGTAGGAGTGATTTGTTAAACTAGAAATAAATCAGCATTATTTTCTAACATTTTCCGAGTCTTCATTTCAATTACTCTTTTTGCTGACTTGAATTTTACAAATTATTATTAGGGTGGACAGTATGCTGGCAGTAAGAGTTAGAATCTGATATCTTTATTTGCACTGAATAATATCTCACCAATGTTATTTTTAATGTATTTAAGATTAAAAATTTAAAGTCAGGCTAGACTAAAAATACTTAAGATTGTTGTATATTTATCCAAATTAATTGTATGACTGTCTTTCAAAAAAAGCCCTGTATAGCCTATGCAAAATGGTGTGTAGTATAAACCTGTTGCATGTAGAGTAAGAATATATATTTTCCATCAGAAAAAAATAAAAAGAGTGCTTGTAAAAGTGTAAACATATGGCAAGTCATCTTCACTAATTTAGTAATGCAGACTGCTTCCATCTTTCATTTTTGTGATCTGCATTCAGAAGGCATTTCATGTAAACTTATATATTTGACTGTGAGAGGGGGAATAAGATTCAAATATTTACACCATTAAGATATCCTGTGTTTAGTATTATTTGTGTGAGAAAGATTTCTGATGCTGTAAGCTCTAGACCTGGATTTTTAAAAAGGGAAGACAGTCTCAGTAAATGAGAAAAATCTTTTCATTCCCCAATGAGATTTTAACTCTGATTAGTAGTATTAGAATTGGCAACACTTCAGATTTGTAACACTTCAAATTACATTTTTGCATTAGCTTCTATAAATAAAATATTTTCTTCAACTTTATACTTGCCTGCATGGCAGATGTGCTGATTATTCTGCACTTGCATGAAAAACACTTAGAAACTTGATATGGAGCCAAAATATGCATGGAGACAAGTAAATTGCCAATTGAAACATTTTTTTGCCAGCAGCTTCCTTAGTCAAGCAAATCAAATACTATCAGCACTAAAATCAGACAGCTTGAGATTCTGCTGCCATTTTAAAACTTTCCCTTAGCAAAGACACAGTAGTGGAAAATCCCCAGCTCAGAGGTGGGGATAGAGAAAATGTAATCATTTACTTGTCACGATGTATGCCTGTAACCAGGACTAGCTTTCCAGGTATTCCAACCCCCAGTTTCAGGGCTCAGGTGTGGAGAAGGATCAGAAATACAATAAATAGATTAGAAATGAGACTGTTTTTCATAAAAGCACATAGCTACAGCAGAACTGCACTGTAACCCTCAACAAACGAGGTTTGCCAAGTTCTGTGGAAGCAGGGGAATGATGGCACTGCGTGTTCACCTTCAATCTTCTTCCCTGATGAAGAATTTGGGCCCTCTGAAATAGCTGAGACATATGGAAAAAACATTTGGACAAACATCACAGAGTCACGCCATGGCTGATTGCTGAGGTGCATTGCTGTCCCCTGTTCCCAAGTATGTACTTTCTGCCTGCTGATGGTCTGCTAGTCTCTATGTTCTACTAAAATAATGGTAACAGCAAACAAAAGGGGATCCTGGAGAGCAATCTTTTCATATCATGGTCTCCACTCTTTCCAGAATTAAATCCCAACATCTATTCTCTTGAGTGACATTTTGCCTCACTCAGTTTATTTTTATATCAGAGTTCATTTGACTCATAATGTGAGTGGTTTTTCTGCTTTAAATCTATTCACTCAGAATAAAGAAGTCTTCTTTCAGGCTGGCTGTTTACTCTGGAGTGAACTGGTCTATGGCTTAAACCAGTACAACCTACCAGCAGCTAACATATCTTTTCTGAGGAGGAGTTATTTCTTCAGTTGAATACTGCTAGGTCTGCATCAATAAAGACATCAGAGATCTTCCATGACTCTCTAGGCAGAATTGTGGTAGGTTGCAACAACAGTACAGCCAAACTCAGACGTAGCAGCTCAAGTGATTGGAATTACAAGTCTATTTCTCTGCTAGACCAGAAGTCACCTTCTCAGTAGCAGGAATTTCATTTGTTGCTGAATGAAACTGTTTAATTTGTTTCTTCTCCGCTCCAGTCCATGGGCCACGGCATCAAAACCAACTACCACAGACTCAGTTCTGCACTAATATGAGATCTCCAGGCTGTAGCTGCTGTGTTCAAATACAAGCTGGTGGCTTCCTGCACAAGAACTGTGCTGCTAGAAGCACACCTGGCAAATCTTACTGCAGCAGTCTGCAGCACACCTGAAGTAAACCCATCATTGATTTTAGTTTGTTGTAGAACACTGTACTGGCATCAACGGAGATAAACTTTGTCAGTTGTCTTTTTTTATTTATTTGGGACCCAAGGTAGATGAGTTAAAATGAGAAGATGATATCGTTCTTTTAATCCTCCTCAATAAGATAGACAGAGTGATTGTGTCTGTGACTGACCTTTCCAAAATATGGTCCCTTTTAGCTGCACAGATTTGCAGACTTGATTGCAATGCTGAAGATCATGCAAGGGCAAAAGAACTGCTGGATTTCTGTTGGTGGCATTTCAAGTTTTGCATACATGAGTACAGTTAGGATAAAGCCATTGAAAAATCAAAGTCATTAAGTTGGTACTGAGCTTTCCAGCTGAACCTGTACCCATTACATGATACACAGGTGCACTATGGAGAAAAAAGAACTAAGAAAAGAAAACTGTCAATAAGTCCGACTTGTGGCTGATCAGGTTTACAAAAATCATTTGTAAGTGATTTATCTTACAGTATATCCTTCCACAGCTTCCCATCAACACAGTCAACACAGCCTTATGGATGGTTAGGACTGTTTCATTAGTTAATGACATGCTGTAATCAGGTGAGCACAAGAGAAGCTTCACACCTTTTGCTTTCTTTTCTTCTGCTACTTGTTGTGCAGTAAGTCCTGTAACCTATCAGATAAGCGTGCCATTTTCTAGCAAGCAAAAGTTTCCAAATTTTCACAGGCACAACCCGTAGAGTAGTCCTATATTTAAAAAAAAAAAAAAGGCCATACAGAAGTCATATAGCCAAAAGAGAAGGTTTATAAACGTTTTCAGTAGAATGGCATGCATTTGAACTATGAATGTCCCCTGGAAGCCCTGTTATTCACTAATAAAGACTGTTGGTATGGAAAGCATGTCTATGGCAGGTTGAACAATAAAAGAACCATTGCACATGAGAAACATGAATACATAATAAACTTGTTACAGAATTAATCATAGACTTTTAAAATTTCTTTCAACTTTTAGTCCTAACTGGGCACATTTTTTATGCCTCTTGTATAGTTTAAGCAAATGTTTAAATTTTGGCGCAAAAATTGGCAGGTGCCAGAATAATTTTTATGGCCATTATACAGCATGGCTGGCTATATTATTATAATCATACTGTAAGCATTTTGACTCCAGGAAGATAACAAAGACTTTCTACCCTTTCTTAAAATGGAAGTTTGAAGGTGAAATTATGTAAAGAAGGTACATCAGCAGAGACAGTACTTTAAGCCACATATTGTTATTTCACAAATATATAATTTATTTTTGTTTGCATCATGCATACCTTCTCAGGTTTTTTCTCTGTTGCAGAAAATTCCACAAAAACATTGTTTGTATCTGTAAATAGCATTGTAAAACCTTATTTTTACATAGTGCTGCATTTTAGTCTGGAGACAGATGAAGACTTCAGTGAAAGATGCGCTGAAGCAAATACAGTTCTTTTAAAGAAACCAAATGACAAGAAGTCCACAGAGAGCATGACATTGAATGGTTTTCATTCACTGTCCCATTTTCATGTCCCATTCATTCATGTCAAAATTTCCCATGAGGCTGCCAAACCCACACAATCTACCATGATGTCTTCAGAGTGGCATGCAGGTGACACAACTGTAATTATATTACAAAGGCATGAAATTGGGCAGCTCAGATAAATAGGGCAGTGTTAGTAAAACTTTAATAATTGATTTAGGAGTATTAGTACCTAGATCAAATTCCTGATTTGCAACTGAAGATTCATTAAGTTGCTGTAGTAACATGTGCCAGTTATTAGATGTATATATAGACAAATACTGTATATGCTGACTTCACCAGCAAGGTTGATTAAGATAATACTTGGCACCTTCTGACCTTCACAGTCAGGAAAACAGGCAATTCACTCGTCCACTAATGTAAATTGCATATTACTTCTTTGATCTGCTTAACAATTCCCAGCCAGGTATTCCTAAACACTTCTATGTAGAGATTGTCTATAAGACAATCACAGGATCTATTACAAACCAATATTTATTTGTGAGCTTTTTGTTAACAGATTAGATTTGTGTATGCTTTTCAACAACAACAACTGTCAAAGGACTCCTACTTTGAATGAGTCAACACTGAATGTAATTTATGTGATGCCTTCTTATTTTTAATCACAAAAATCTAGATTTTTCAGTATCTGAGTCAACACAAACAATCCATTTTTCCTAGTAATGTACATTCTGTCACAATATAGATGTATCAAAGAGTGTCATATTTCTTTGCTTCTTTGAGAACATCATTTATTAATGGAAAACCTGGTTTTACAGATACCCAGGACTTTGGGCAGTGGGAGGACACAAATCAATATATTAAACCAGAAGAAGTTAAGAGAGATCTGAGGCTTCAAAGTCCCAATTATTTGCAATACAACAGTAGTAAAAGAACATTATCAAAATAGATGCTTTTCTTGACTTCAAAGCATGGGGAGATCATGTACCCAAAGTTATGCAATGATTTTATTGTGAAACAGTGGATCATCCTGAATTCAAACAAGACTTGCAAGAAGCAGAAGTAAAGTAAATCTGGTATCAGTTTCTCTCCGCCATGCAAGCATTTATGTTTGAAAAATAAGCAGTACCCCAGAATAAAAGAGGAAAACACTGGAGAACTTGGTCATCTTTATGACTGACATTTTCTGGAGATACAAAAACACTGGAACCACTCATATGATTAAGATATAAATATTTAATATTCGCAATTATTTAGCACTCCAGAACTGAAATCTGTTAAATCAAAAAAGTGCTATATTCTTGATAAATTTATGATTGAGAATGATAATTTATATTCAGCCTTTTAGTTAAACTTGAGCAATACTGACAGATAACACTGACTCCCCTTTGAAAGGAAGCATGAGAGTGAAACAGAATGTAGCCAGAAATGATTTGGTATATATGGTGTGATAGGTGCTTAGGAAGAATTTAAATGAAAGGTAACATTTATAACCTGAGTGTGTGAGCTGGCACAGGCAAGATTCAGGAACAACCACAAAACCACAGGTGAAACACAAAGAGTAAATTTAATTTTGTTACCTCACCAGCCAGGGTATCCCTGATGCAGCTCCCAGGCTTAGGCACATGAGGGGACAAAGGCACCATGCAGAGGATAAACTAAACTGCTGTTTTCAGCTGTACTTCCCACAGCAGAGAAGGGAGGAAGGAGGGAAGGCAGGCAGGCAGGCAGGCAGGCAGGCAGGCAGGCAGGCAGGCAGGAAGGCAGGAAGGCAGGAAGGCAGGCAGGAAGGAAGGAAGGAAGGAAGGAAGGAAGGAAGGAAGGAGAAAAAGACATGACCAGTCCTGGTTCCAGCATCAGGCAAGCCACTGGGATGTCCAGAATGCAGGACACACATTCTGGACTCATGGGGATACCTTTATATAAAAGGTGTCCCTGCCCTAGAGATGAGTTTTCTCTCTCTACGCAAATCAGTTTTCATGTGCAGTTCATCTTTGCAGACTTTTCTGGAAATGAGTTGGAGGCTTTGGGGGTCTTGGGTGGCCTTGATCCCCCCTACAGTCTATAACCACTTCTTACCTTCATTCCTGCTGTGTTGTGCTTATCTCCAGAAGCCAGAACAAGCACATTTGTCCCAAAAAGTGCTGCCCTTGCTGAGTGTGTTCCCTTCTGCAGCCACATTCCGTTTTTTCTCACAGCATGTTCTTATCAGCAATTCTTTGTTTTTACCAACAGTCCTTGTCTGTTACCACATAACTTTGGTGGGTTCCACAGTCATTTGACTATGGGTGTTTGAGACATACACAATATCCCTTTCTGGAATTCTACAGCAATAATGCACCATTCTGGTACAGTAGGTTCAAAGTAGCACTTGGCTGAGGAGCAGAAGATGTTACCTAACTTCAGGCAAGCAAAACAGCATGAATGACTCAGAGTATGATTCTGGAGTTTTTTATTGTCATTTAAAAGTCAAATACTGATAAGAAATCGACCTGCAAGGGTTAAAGTTGTTCTACTGTATGACTGGGGTATCTTTGGCTACATTTAAACGAAAATTTAATATAACTAATCCAGTCACTTCCAAGGACTGTCCCAGAGGTATAAGGCTCTGCCAATTACTTAAGTCTCATCCACACAACACAGTGGCCTTGAACACCCTTGGGTGATAAATTTTATCCAAGAGTCATTTCATGATCTCATCAAGGCCCTTAAATAACCATCCTGATCTTTATATGTGCATTTGAAAGGTGATCTACTTTATCACATATGAAGGATGCTGTTTAACTCCATTCACCTACCAGACTGATGCAACAAGGAGCAGGACTAGCTTCTCTGAGAAACCAGATTTCTACATTCTGCCCCATCTCAGTACTGTCTGTCATGACAGCTGACAAAAGGTAAGGCACAACCTCAGGAGAAAAAAATCTGTGCTATGTATGATCATACTCTTTATTGATGAGACCCAAAAAGCCTTGCTGTTATAAAGGACAAAGGATCTTTGTTTTCTTTCAAACAGTGCCCAAACTGAGAGCAGAACACACTCTCAAAACATATAAAACAGTGACTAAAGATGAACATTCTGAATGCCCTTGCTGAAGCTGGGCTCCAGAGAAGACAAAAGGCTTTCTGAAAGCAGTCCTGTTTGGGAAAAACAGTAACGAGTCTCTAGAAGAAAAATTACAAAGTTAAAACCAAATCCTACTGGATGGAGGATTTCACTAGGCTTTCTCCCTTGCCCAAAACTCATGGTCCATAAGACTGTCAAATTGTGTCTACAAAGAAGTTTTTGATCACTCATTTCATTCTTTCCCAAGTCTTCATATTTCAACTGACTTAGTTAGGAGAGACACAGCACCCAAATTCCTCACAGGACCACCGACATCTCCCAGCATACGTCATTCCAGATCATTTTGTGTTGTGCTTTGGAAAGACACAGGACAGTAAGGCAGAGGCAGGAATGTTTCAGCAAAGACAGAGTAAGGAACAGTCAATGAATGTATAGGCTGCAGTGACTGTTTATGAATAGAAGAAAATAGTTGTGTAAGGAAGCCTTGTCATAGAGGTTTGCTCCACCTTGTAAGCACCTGTGGAGTGAGGCATCTGTCGTACCTGAGTCCACAGCCATGAAACCACTGTTTGCAAAGTGAAGTGCTGCCTCTGAAAGCCCCCAAAGAGCAGCAGTCACCTGGCTTGCAGTATGAACAGGACCATCAAAGGGCACTCACAGAGCATCTCCTGCCCAAGTTCATTATCCCTCCTCTAGCTCCACATTCCCAGGCCAGCCTGGAAGACAGGGGATACTTTCACCTAAAGGTGTTTGAATAAACATGTAAGAAGTTTTACACACCTGCTCAAGCCTGCTTGTTATCTCACTTCTTTAATACTCTTACTCCTTTTATGCTTTCTTATTTTACTTCTTCTTTATCTTTTTTAGCTGCTCTTCCTAATAATATTCCTTCATTCTATCTAATGTAGGTATAAATATGGTTGGTCTATCAAATACAAATAATTGCAATTTTTTTGTAATGCAAAATTATAAATTTCATTAATATATGTGAATGTCTAAAGCTTTTCATATTTCATGCTTCTTTATGTATGTAGATAATTATTTAATGTTTATATAATTATATAAATAATCAGAAAATCATCTGAATATTTAATATCTGGGTCAATCCTTAGAAGTGATCTAATACAAATCTAATAGAGATATAAAACACATTCAGCTTAGGATCTTTAAGAGTTTTAGAAAGTATATTTCTATATATTTAGCCTCATACTTTTTTGGTTGGGTTTGTGTGTGTGTGTGTTTTGTTTGTTTGTTTGTTTGGTGAGTTGTTTGTTTGCTGTTTGTTTGTTTTTTAACTGGGTCCACAGTCTGTTGTCTAGGAAAACAATTCCTTTGCAAATCTATGAAGTTTCTTGCCTGGTTTTAATTTATCTTTTGTCTTCTCTGAGGTAAACTCCCCAAACAAATCTGCTGGTCTTTCAGAAGATCATGTCCTTTGATCAGCTAATGAATTTTGATTTAGAACCAAAGCTTCAGGAAATACATTTTTTAGATTTTATTTACATTAAAATGAACAGAAGAAATACACAAAATGAATTGCTTAAAATACTTGAGAGGAAAGATGTCAAGTAATTGTATATCCTTCACTGGCACAAGTATAATCTCATTTCCAAATCCTAAAAGTGAAATACAAACCAAATTATTCTGAATCAAGTAAGTGTGTATTTAACACTAGGGGACACATGGAAGAAATAAAACTCATTAAGCTTAGGGGTTCAATGACCAATAAATACCTTTTCATCTTGGGTCTCCCTTGGCTCTTGTGTATGAGCTCATTGTAAATTCCAAGGCTGGGCCCTAGATGGTTAATTATTTCTGCAAAGAGCAGAAATAATTCAGTCAGCCTTTCAGAAAGTAGGGCTAGGATTTCAAAGGAGCCTAACCAAGTTAAGTACTCATCACCTAATGGACGTTGAAGGAGTTTACATCCCTTACAGATTCCTACAGGGAGAGGAGAAATAGTAGGGGTTTTTTTATACAATGGAAATTAGAAAAGTCTTGTTCCAGGCAGATTTACAAACACAAAATATTTATTAGTCACCAGTGGTAAGTTTTTTTGCTAAAATGGCAAGAATACTGAATTCTGATTGTTTTAATATTTTACTGAGAAACTAAGAAATCCTTTGTAGACAAAAGGAGCTCTCCTGGATACCATTAAAAACATCTATGTGAATAGAGTTTGAAATTTTTAATTCAATAGACAAATAAAACAAAAAGCACAATGTTACAAAAAATGAAAATAGATCTTTCCTGACCTTTCAGAAAAAAGGACAGAAGCCTTCTGGAAGGCTATGACATACTTCCATCACACCATAAATCAAGACTACTTTTACAGACTTACTCTTCCTCTTTTTATCTACACAGGCATGCAATTTTCTGTAAAACTGAAATCAGAAAAAAACTCAAAGAGGAAGGATCCTGAATGCACTTTTAAAATTCTGAGTATTTGAAGAGTCCCCTTTGGTTTTGCCGTGAGGTTTGACAATACTGACAATTTGAGTTCCCTGACTCATGTGACTCAGAAAAAAGAAATAGCCTATGCTACTTTTTGTCTGTGAAGTTGCCATTTCTTTTTATATTTTCTTGTGTTCTTGACTTTCAGTTATTTGTGTTATAATTCTATTTATAATAATAGAATTATTATAAATAGACCGGTATAATTTCTATTTATAATAATTCATTTTCAATGGAAAGAAGATAGTGGTTGATGAGATTACACCCTGAAAGAAGAGGGGAATTTTGAATGAAAATGCATTTGAAATGAGATGTTTCTCTAGCTATGGAAAGGTTTTCTACCATTAACAGTGACGAGAAAGAAACAAGCTATAGATATAGGTTCCATCTGAATGAACTGACAGTATAGATACACCACAGCAAATTTTAAGCCATCTCATTTGTGTAATTAAAACACTTCAGCTATGTCACAGATCCTCGCTGTTGTTGCCATCTCACTGAAATGTACTGGTAATATACTCCAACATTCTATGCTAACACTCTCACAAAAACTTCACAAAGCCAAGACGTTGAATTTTGCACTGACTGTTAGAAGGTAACGAAGATTCTTGAGACAGTAACAGCAGTCACTTTTTTTTTCCTATTCCAGAAATCCTAAATGCAAATTCTGATGTTAAAAAGACAGTCAATAATGGTGCATAAAGAATAGTGCAAAAGATACTTTTGGAATACAA
Organism: Cisticola juncidis; assembly: GCA_013400215.1. NCBI lineage: Eukaryota > Metazoa > Chordata > Aves > Passeriformes > Cisticolidae > Cisticola > Cisticola juncidis. The sequence goes on along the minus strand of VXBR01008869.1, from coordinate 159,101 downwards.
GTGTCTAACAGCTAACTCAAATGTAAATATAATTAGGGTTTTTAATATCCTAAAGAAGGTGGCTGGAAGGATTCCGTGTCTATGAGTACTATAAGCCAATGTACTTTTCATCAGAGAGCTGGCTCTGCTTCAATACCTGTGACTTTGCACAAGTTGTCTTTGGTCAGCCTTCCCTTGGACTGACCTCAGGGGTTGGACAGTTTTTGACTAATACTATGACAGAATGGAAGATACCAAATCACTGGGGTTTTTGCTAACTTTAGTCTGCTGCAGATGAATATTTTGATGTGCTCACTCGTGTACACCTGACTGCTGCAGAGTGTGTATGGCATTGGATCTGAACAGCCTTCCAGACTGACAGCTGTGCCTTTTCTATAATGTATCTGTGAACAGATATTTAGGGCAGGTGCACCACAATAGATCAAGCTCTATATAACTCGAGTTTGCAATCTTGTGTCCAGATGTGACATTGACAGTCAAGATAACTTTCTTTGAATCAGTAAGTAAGCCTTTGAGTTCTAAGTACAGGTTTACTTCTGTCTCAGAGAGAACAATGTCAGAGAAGGACACAGGCAAGAAGAACAAGTTCATATTCAAGTCCCAGTGAGGAACCAGTTTTGTAGCCTCAAAAGAGGAAGAAGATGCACATCTAAAGAGAAATAGTGAGAGGGTATGATTTATTTGAACTAGGTAGGTGAAGAAAGTACCTGCCTGTGTCCTTGCTAGGGTTCTCTGTGTACTCTTTTCAAAGGGCTAGACTGCCAGATAAACCTTTGGAAATCATAAAGTCCCATTTATTTCTATGGAAGCCTTGCCAGTTAACAGAGTACTATTTCAGGGCTTTTACATTATGGGGTACTGTTGTACAGTGTAGCAATGTAGAAGTAGTCCCTAGTAGATTTCTATCCCTGGCCTTGACCTGGATCATTTGCCTTGTAAGTCTCCGGTTTTCCTTAACTTGTTATGTCATGAATTGTTGGTTCTCTTCTTTCTCCAAATCTTTTATTTATTTCAGCACCCTCTTCCTTCTCCCATACCCTTAAGTGCAAATGACTTTGAGGAGGAATGTTCATGCAGATGAACATTCCTCCTCAAAGGAGGAGGTTGTTCAGTTTCCTCTTCAGTTGTTTGGTTTCCTCCACCTATTCCCACCCCGCTATTTTCTTCTTTTACCTAACTATTACCAGAGTATGCTCAGGTCTTTTGCAAAAGTCATTTGATAGTTGAAGTTACAAAACATGTATTAAAAAATCAGCAAAATATTTTTCGATAGGAAGCATAAACAGTTTCTTCGGAGAAAGATATTGTGTGACCAATATATTACAGTCCTTAACATGTAGGGAAGTGACACAGCAAATCAAAACAAGCCCAATGATTCACAAAAGGTTTCACACAAATCTAAATGCAGGACTTAAAAAAGTCAGACCCTGCTTTAAGAGCGTTAGTTTTAGACACGAGGTAAATGGTTTGTCATCGTGTCCATGAAAGTAGCTTGAGTGAACTTCAGAGGAATGTGCAATTCCATAATACCTTAGGTGGGTATTTCTTCCCACATCTTGCAAATGCATTGGTGGTTTATGCCTTGGGTCATAAGAATTCATCCCTTACTCATTTATGACTCTCTATATAATTGTTATTCCTATATATGGTATTTTTACACACTTACTGCTGTCTCGCTGAAAGTTTGTCTTGTGGCGGTGTTCCAAGTTCTCTTTGTCCATCATGTTAATAACATTTTTGCTCAGTTTTAGGGGTTTTACTGGGTAGTTTCAGGATAAGCAGTTGTTATTGGAGCTGGGGTTCGGTGCAGGAACACCCAGCTATTACACACAGATGTAGTTATTCTCAGGACCTATGTTGAACAGTACATTGGTTTGTTGAATTGCTTAATAGAGTTTTGCAATAGCATATAATACTGGCTAGCTCTCATTTCTCACTAGTTTTACACATGTAAAGTATTTCAAACTTCAATTTCAATGAAGTTAAGTACAGTTATGGAGAAACAAAGGTAAGTAGTTATTTATATTTTAAGACTATGGACAAATTTTATTTTATAGGAAAGACACAAAGGGAGATATTTGTCATCATATTTCTTCGGGAAAAACCCACAGTAACATATTTTACAATGCTGCCTGTTAACTTTTATTACTTAACCTCAGTAGCAGTGGGGTTTATAATTTTCTTTTCCCTTGCAATTTATGTCCAGTCATACTGAAGAGCTCTGTGAACACTATTAGAGAATGAAACCTTTCTGGATTATAATGAAATCTGTCATTATCCACTATTCCTGTTATGATAATCTCCATGTAATTAAAGAGGAAACTGACAAAGCATCTGTGATTAGGAGAGACAAAACTACTTGAGTTTGCCTCCTGATTTGCTTTGTCTGTTTTTGTCTGGAGAGAACGTAGGTACTTCTCTTTCTCCTTGATTTTCTTTTCACTTGCACATCTCTTACACAAAAGCCCAGTCTCTCAATCCCCAATTTGCCATAGCTCTAGTGACTGAAATCAGGCTTTTGACTCTAACCTTGAGCAATAGCTTTTGATTGCAGCCCTAACTTTGTGTATTAGCCTGCTTGGTGCACTGATTTTATTGGAATAAGGGATAATAAAAATAGCTTTGTAGCTAATGTGTAGCTTTGTTCCTGTTTATGTTTATCTAATGATGAAAAACTCATCTGATAGTAAGATAATATTTCCACAGTAGCAATATTAATCATAGTAATTTTATGATACTGTATCCCAGCTATCACATAAAAACTTATTCATGCAGAAATGCTTCCTTTAGTTCTTGTTTACTCTAAAACACCATGAGCTGGCAGCTGTGAGTAGTTAGTTACTTGATCAACAATGTGCATGTACACACAAAGGAAAAGTAATATAAAATATGGACACTGAAAACAAAACCAAAACAAATTATTCACTTATAGGGAGATTATATCAACACAGTAGCTTTCATGAGGGTTGAAGAAGTTTCTGTGCCCAGTAAGTTAGTTTATTAATAGGAAGTTCAGGGCAGCAAAATGCAGCCCTTGCCATGTCTGTGTCAGTGAGGTCCAACAGCCACTTCAGGATATGGGAAGTGATCTTCTTTCCCTCCTTTGAGTGAAACACTGAGAAATCATTCACAGACAGGCAGAGGAGCTGGGCCTGAAAGTTGTCAGTCCTGCAGTACCCCTGGCAGTTCCACAACAGGGTCTGCCAAGGACAGGAGCCTTCTTGGATCTGGTGCCTGCCAATGTGGTGTGGCAGCAGCTGAAATTCCATTTTCTTCCACTAGGACCTGCCCATTTGCTCACTGTACAAACTACAGTACCAAACTGTTGAAACTGAGCCTAAACAGGAAAATGAGGGAGATTTTTGGTATTTATCTGAGATGTGTGAGATACAACACTTGCATTCCACAGGGCTTGTTCAGGCTTCCTTTATAATTTCATTTAATGCAGGCTTTAACAACCCAAGGTTTGCTTTGACTATCAGTTTCAAATGAACTCCAAAGCCTTATTTATTATTTTAATGAATACTCATATTTTATAGCATATTTTAATGATTTTATTGAATTATTATTTATTAATAATATTTTATTCATATTAATAGTTTAATGGCTTTCAGCATCCAAAGCCATTAAAATATGAATTCCATATAAGGAAATCTAGTCCACAGCATAAGGCTAGGTAATTTAATGACACAGGAAGTAATAAAGCAGTGACTGCATTATGTATGTGCATTTTATAGAAAATGGACTAGACAATCAATCTCTATTTAAGCAAGGTGAAAGAGTGACATAAATAATTCTTCATGTTTCCTATCACAAATCTGTCTGATTGCCTGCTTCAAGGAATTAGAGCTTAGTAAGTTTAATAGGATTTATTAAGGGTTTGAACAGTCTCTTGTTGAAATCAAAAGTATTTCCCAGACTTTCATAAAGTTTATATGGTTCTGGCCTTTAGATACCTCAGGTTTTAGTAAAAAATTCTGTGAAACATGTTTACCACAGCTAGATAACTGAATTCATGTATTGTGTTACTGACAGATAATTCTCATGCTTTTAAAAAATTACTAATTAATCACCTTTGAAGTGGGGAGATGTTTTGCCAACACTCTTAGAGAAATACTGTTTCACTTAGTTGGCCATTTTGTTGTATTGTAGAATTAAGGCTTTGGTTTTTATCCAGGTTTTGTAACATAACATCAGATTTGGCCAGGGGCACTATATATTTTTGGTTTGATCATATCCAAGTTTGACTTAATCACAGCAGTAGAAAGGGACCTTATGGTTTTATTCCTCTCCCAGTTCTTAGATAAATGATAATTGAGTTTAAGAATGTGATTTCCTACCTCACCAGGGGGAAAAACCCACTACTTTTAGCAATTTGGATAATTATACAATTTTCGCACTCAGAAAAAGATTAAAGAATTTCCTCTTCATGGCTCCAGAAGTGAGCAGGGATTGTTCTGCATGTGCTAAAACACTAATGAGTCCTAACAGCTGAAGCAGCTTTTGCTATTCATTGGTTTACAGATTATTACAGATTATGGTTAAAAGGGGCAATTACGAACATTTCATGACCTCCTGCATAGTGCAGCAAAGAATTTCAGTTATTCTTGTCCTGTGCTCCAGGAAGTCACTTTGTACTTGCAAAGAACCAAAAGAAGACACATAAAAATGTAGTACTATGAGACCACAAGGAACTCAACTGATTTTTACAATTCAGTCATCTAATTTGCAAACGTTTGCAACAGAACTCAATGCATAAAAAAACCCTAGTTTTGCCTGAGGTCTGAAGTAATCATCAAATGTATCTGTTCTACTGCACAGTGATCTGCTGATGGTTCCTGGTAACTGAGTTGCCAAACAGAAACACAGGAGCACAAAGGGCTCCAGCCTTTTTCTTTTTTTCAGCATATATGAGCAGTGCAATTGTCCTCCATCTGAGGGTTGGGAATTTTTGGGAAATTGCTCCTCTGACATAACAAAATAGTGAAATAGAAAATAATTTTTCTATCGTATTCATCCATTTGCTCTTGTCCTGACAGATAACTGAAGCAATCCTTTGTGATACTTTTCTCTACATTCTTGTCCTTAAAATATATGAACTTTCAAGGCATAATTGTATTAGTAGCATAATCCATTATTAACCAGCATTATTTTTTGTGATGCTAAACTAAATTTTCTTGCCAATCAGCATTTACTCAAATACTACTGTACCCTATGACAGCTACACACAGCTTGATGTCCTCAGAAAACTTGCTGAGAGTGCCTTCAACACCACTGCTCACACCGCTAACAAAAAGGTTAAACAGCACTTGTAGATGAAGGCAAAACACTAACTACTGGTAAAGAAGATGCAAAGTTACTGCAAATAGTGTAATGGTTTCAATTTAAGACACATTCTTCATCATATGCATCATTAAACATAGGCAGACTGTTCAACAGGGAATTTTCTGCCACTCAAAAGCAGCTTTGCACTACAAACAAAACTTCACACATATTTGAAATATTATACGTATATAAATTACAGCATAAAAATGAGATTTATATATTAGTCTTGTAGCTCAATGTGCTTCTGTATTTGATTACAGGTCTGATGGTAAAAAGTCCATTTCCTACCTCAGGAGGAAAGTGAGTTCAATGCCAACAGAGAAGGGAAACTCAGTGAAAAAGGGGTTTATTAAAACTCAGACACCACAAGAGAATAAAGTACTTGTTAACAGCATGGCAAAACCTCAAGTTATTCCTAAGGAAAAGCCGGTTTTCATTACAACCTTCAAGGATTGTGTGCACCACTAGACCTAATGGCATATTTATTTAGCTTTCGTTTTAATCAGTATTATCTTGCTTTCCTAGATGTCTCTTCTTCATTCCTTCTGATCCTTCCAGTTCCATCCCTGGACTAGCTCCTAGAGAAATCTTTGAGGTGGCTGTTAACATGACTTGAGGTCAGCTGATAGAGCAGACAGAGAACCTTTTCCAGTCCTCTCCTCTTGAAGAGCAAATAAGACAGGGAATGCTCTGACCCTGTCCCGCTGAGCACAGTACGAGTTGTATGTCCTAGTTCTCCTTCAATTTTCTTTCAGTAATTACTGGAGGCAGGTTAATTAAAACCAACCCTTTTGTCCATAGCGTTAAGTAATACCAATGATGTCTTGGCATATCTATTACAGAAGCACTGGAAAGTTGCCAGGATGTTGCATGGAGCTAATTTAATGTATCACTTACAGCAGAACATGCAGTATTGTCATAGCAACAATGCAGCACAGCATCACTTTACATTTTGCAATGCCATGTTATTGATAACACCCTGTGAAATACATCAGATGGATGAGAAAGGTAGAAACAGAATAACAAGAAAATATTTTTTATACCTTATATTTGAACACAAAGATATTCTAAATGACTATCATAAGAAAAAAAAAAGCCTAAGTAGGCCTGTCTATTGTGTTTTATAATAAGTGGTGGTAAGCATTTTAATGCATACAAAAAGCAGGTATGATTCTACAATACTTAAAGCTCTTGACTTTAAAAGTATTTATTTTTGTGCACAAGTTATCACAAAGTATTCCCCAGTGTTCCGAAGGACAGTTGTCTCAGTGTGGACTATATAAGTAATTATTAATATCTCTCACTTGGAAGTGGTCTGAAGGGAATCCTTGAGAGTCCATGCTCCCTCTGCAGTCATTAAAGGGACAATGTATGTCCAGAGGCAGCTCAGAGCACTGGAATAAATCCCTGTAGCAGAACAGTTGCACCTTGCAGGTCAGTTTTGTCTTAAATAAGCTGGTTTTGAACTAAAAGACAAGCTGCCATGAAGCAATAGATCCTGCAGAAGCAGGGTAGAGGTTTTTCTCTGCTGGTATCTTTCCCACACATGATCCACCACTATGCCAATGTAAAACTCTGGAAATTTACTCTGGAACTTTGTCCTAGCACAGACAGACACACAGACAGTCACACTCTCACACCCTTCTCTCCATGCCACCACCCTTCCAGAAATCACTATGGTCAGAACTCCTGGTGGAGGTTCTGGGGCACTCATGGGGAGCACCAGAGTTACAAACTCCAATTTCTGATGTGTATGTGGGTCCCCACCCGCAACAGACCAGGGCTCCATATCACAACCACAGACCACAATCACCCACACACGGCTGGAGCCAGGAGTGGTGATATCTATCTCTTACCTGTCTTTCCCCGTTTTTCTCTCTGAGAGTTTTCCTCTCTGAGGGTGATCACATCCTCCAGAAAAGCTTTCCATTTTTCCTCCACCCCTTTCCATTTTTGTCCAGTTACAGTTTCAATGGAGTTATATAAGTTATTTAGCATATATACATAAGTTATTTAGCACTGTTTTGCTTTAGTCCACCCTAAAGGATCTGTTAACGAGGAACATGGTTGCCCTGCCTCAGAGGCAGATCCCAGCAACCACTCTCTCTGAGGTACAGAGGACAAGCAGAGCAATGGGGCTCTTAATTTAGATGCCTTACTTGAGTGCCTAAAATCAGGAAGGTGTAATTTAAGAAAACAGAGATTTGGATACAGAAAAGAGGAATGAGTTTTCCTGGAGGCCTTAACATATCTGACAGTATTTGTTAACAATTCTTTTATTGATTCCTGTCTGAAATCCAGAAACATCAGCTAGGTTTTTACTGTGTTGAATGACTTGTTGAATACTCACTCATGATGTACTCCAAAGTGTTGGATCAAATAAAATATTATTGTCTTGCAAAATATCATGAGTGATTTGAAATAATGGTCCAAATATTTCAAATTTAATAATAAAACTATGCTCTGTAGTAAAAGTTGTTCTGTACATGTATGTTTGGATTAATGATATTGCCTTTACATATTTTCTGATACGGTTTTGCAAATCTTTTGATTTAGTACTGCATCATGTCCTGATGAAAGATTTGTATACTCTACAATATAGAGCTCATGTAAAATGAGTCAAAAATCAGCTGGTGTTGCTCAAAAAGCAACTCTGTCTTTGGGGAAATTCCCAGAGAATATGTGTGGGTTTTCTAGAGGTTGTAAGCCTGCAGCTGTTCTACACTTACATCAACAGTGCATGGATGGCGTAATGGTTTTGTAGTGGGTTGTCTAGCCAGCTTTGTGACTCAGGCTTATTTAAAGAATAAATGCTTTAATAAACAAAAATACAATATTAAAAATCTAGCAGTGGGAGTGTGTGCTTCTGCTGAGAGTGGAGAAATGCATTGGAACAGCCCTGACTCTGTGAGGACTACGTGTGCACTTGTGTGCAGCCCTGCTCTCCTGCCCTGCACGTTCAGAGGATGTGCTGAGGGGGAAACATAGGTTGTATATGCTTTCATGTTCATGCCATGAAAAAAACCTATAGGGTGTAGAGACCATAAGGAAAGGCTCTTAAAGAACAATATAACCAGGCACAGGCAACATAAGTTCACAGAGGGAAATTTATATTCATCTAATCTGGTATCTGGTATCTTTCTACAAGAAGTTCACCTGTGAAGTGGGTGAAGGGAAGGCAGTGGAGGTAGTTTTCCTGGGTTTTAGTAAGGCTTTTGATACTTTTGTCTTTCATAGCATCCTCCTGAGCAAGCTGTCCAGCAGTGGGATGAGCAGGTTCACGATGTGCCGAGTGAAGAACAGGTTAGATGGCAGGGCTCAAATGGGACTACACTGACTGGTGACCCTTTAGCAGTGGTGTTCCTCAAAGCTGAAGTCTAGGGTCAGCCCTGTTCCATGTATTTATCAATGTTCTGGATGCAGGAGATGAATGCACTTGTGCTGGTTTCAGGTGAGGAACAGGTAATTTCCTTCATAATGGAAGGACACAGGGCACTGTTTTGGATTTGTGCTGAACACAGAGTTGATACTACAGAGATGTTTTTGTTATTGCTGAGCAGATCTTACTCAGAGCCAAGGCCTTTTCTGCCTTCAAACTGTGAGGCTGCCAGGGAGGCTGGGAGTGCCTGGGAGGTTGGGAGGAGAAAAAGCCAGGACAAATAACCCAAACTGACCAAAGGGGTATTTCAGACCATGTGACATCCTGCTCAAGATATAAACTGGGGGGAAGAAGAAGAAGGAGGGAACATTTGGAATGATGGTGTTTGTCTTCCCAAGTCATTTTACATTTGATTGGACCCTGCTCTTCTGGAGATGGGAACATCTGCCTGCCCATGGGAAGAAGTGTCTTAATTCCTTGTTTTCCTCTGCTTTTGCTTTCTCTATTATACTCTCATTATCTCAACCCATGAGTTTTCCAGCTTTTACCCTTCCAATTCTCTCCCTGGTGCTGGGGAATGGGGGACAGAGCGAGTAGCTGCTTGAGGCTTGGCTGCTGGCTGAGGCTAAACCCAAAAACCTGTGCTGTCCTTAGAGGTTCTGCTCATAGAAACAGGTCTGCAGAGAAGAGTGCCAGAGATGTCAATGACAGCAGGATGTATGCAGGCATTTTCAGGATTTTCTCTGTTTTGTTTATTAAACTGAGTGTTCATAAAAGTGTTAGACTCATAACTAAATTATAATGACTTTGATCTAGGATTCATCATTACTTTGCCTCAGCATGCATTGCTAGCCACTGCTCAAGAAAGGATTCTGTGGTGCCAGTCAGTATCACCTTTCTTATATCTTTTCTTAATACTATATTCATTTTCTCTGTCAACTCCTTTAAATAATAAAATCTTTAATACACCATGACATGCTGAGGACAGGAAAATGTGATGTTTCCACAGAATACTTCCTCTTTCTCCAGCAGTTGTCCTTACGGATTTTATTGATCCCACATAACTCTATAAAAACTGTCATAGGGAGCTAACGGTGTTAATTTCAAATATCTATATCTGTTGTCAGACAGTGCAGCTGGTTTCACTGGATAAATTAGACATAGCTCTGTGCCATTTCTGCAACAGGCTATGGTGAGCTATGGCCCACCTCTATCTGGAGGGTGTTTGTAAATTCAAATGAAATGACTGAAAATTTTTGAACAGTGTATCTCAGAAGATAACTAGAACTATGACAAAAGTATAAAACAACAAAATGTTGTTCAGAAGCTAAAATAGGATTGTTGCACATAATAGCAACTGAAGAGGCAATACTGAAACTGAAAACTTGCAAAAAAAAAATTACAAACCTCATGCATTACTGTCACTGTGAAATGTGATGACAAAGTGTACACCACAAGTCATGGACTTAAGGTTTAAACAGAGGTGGAACATATAATTGGAGGTCACAAAAATACCAAGTTCAATAGTTAAGGCTCAGGTTTCTGCACCCCAGGTACTATGCTGAGTTTTGGGACTCTCACTACAAGAAAATGAGATGCTGGAGCATGTCCAGAGGAGGCTGTAGCCAGGTGGAGCTTGGCCTCTTTTTCCAGACAACAAGAAATGGCGCAACAAGAAATGGCCTCAGGTAGTCCCAGGAGAGATTTAGACTGTATATTAGGAAATTTTCCTTTGCTGAAAGGGTTGTCATGCACTGGCTGCCAAAGGAAGTGGTGGAGTCACATCCCTGAGGGTATTTAAAGTATGTGTAGATGTCGTACTTGGGGACATGGTTTAGTGGGGAACTTGGCAATGCTGGGTTAAGGTTGGACTTGGATCTTAGAGGTCTTTTCCAGTCTGAAAGCTTCTGATTCCACTGCAGAAGGGTTAAATGGTACATTTTAGAAATTATGCCAACATACACTGAGTCTCTAATGAGGGAGAATTACTGAGCATCTCTGTGCTCTTGGACATCTTGCATCTTTTTTTTCTGTGAAACATCTGACACTGGCTGTGTGAAGACACTAGACTAGACTGACATATGATTTTGATGAATTTACAGTGAATTCCTGCCTTTTTGTCTTGAACTGTAATGATTACAAGCAGTTTGACACCAGGCCCGCAATACAGAATGGCCTGAAATCGCTCCCATTTGAAGAATTTGGGGCTGTTGCCATTTGAGAGAGCAGCAGGAGGCACGGGCGCGGCTTTGGAACTCGCCGCACAGCGCGCCTGGAAGGAGGGACCGCAACACCTCTTAGTGCTGACGCTGCACTTGGTTCACGTCAGCCTGGCAACAACCGCGGACTTCGGCTACATTGCTTGTAATTTCACCTTCTTTTTGAAAACAAAAAAAGCCAAAAAAACCCCATAGCAGGCACAGTACTCACGGGTGCCCAACCGTGACCGAGCCCAGCAATCAGCACAGCTCCCGGCTGGCACAATNCCCGCACTGTCCCCGCCGCCGCCGCCGCTCGGTCCTCGCCTCGCTGCGGGGAACGCGCGTCCCGGGGCCTCGCTGGTGCTTCCCAGACGCAGCTACGCCGTGTGTCACGTATATGATTACATCTATAGAGAGAGATGTATATATAAGGGTACTTAGGCTGACCTCGTAGTGAGAAACGAGCCGGTTCCCGCTTGCCAAGGGAATGTTTTATGTGCAGGCACGGGGTGCTCCTGTGCTGGCTGTGACAGACCCCGGCGGGGTGCGAGGGTGCCCGACCTCCGCAAAAGAAGAGACCGGCCCGGTGGTCCCTGGGCTCTGCTCCGAGCTGCTCACCTGCACGAACAGACCATGCCCAGGCCGTGCCGAGGCTCCCGTGGCAGCATGTTGGATCGCAAGAAGGAATGCTTTACAGGTGGGTTTTGTTAGCTGTTATCCTTTCCATGTCTCTTGTGTTTCCCCGGGGTTTTTTTGGGGAATGGGATAAACACAGAGAATGTAGCCTGGTTGGTAACAGTGCTGTGGTAAAGCAAAACAAGAGCTTGGCTGGCTGTGCTTTTTTATTGCATTGTTTTCACTGGTAATCTGTCGGAAATCTCCAACTGGTATTTTCCTTGAGGAAAGGACACTACCAGATGTGTGTGTGTGGTCTGTCTATGTTTACGACAGTGTCAAGACCTCTGCCATTTGAGCTTTCTGCAGCTTTCCTAGCTGGTCTGACAACGGGCGGGAATAGCACTCCTGGCCGTACCTGGAAGCAACACTCGTTTTCCTGGACATTCGTGCCCTAACGTGCCCTGCGCCTTGACAGCAAAACTGCCCTGCTGTAGCTCCTCAGATTGATGCTTGACTACAGAGGTGGACAGCAAAATCCCTTATTTAGGTAGTGAGGAGAGCCATGAATTAAGAGTGATTTATCTGCATCAATAAAAACTGGTGAGGTTGCCTAACAAAAACAAGTGCTAGTATTAAGGACTTTTTGCAGATGATACTACCAGCCATTTCTTACTGCAGGGTTGATGAATGAACCTAAATTACCAAAAGGACTTTAAGGGCTAAACCTGATGTTATGACTAATATATTTTAGAGAGCTTGGGCTAATATTATGCTTAATATTGAGGACACAGTCCAATTTATTCACTGACATTTAAGAATGTGTAAGTTGGTATGGTCATGTGTTGGATCATGACCTTATTACCTGTAAGGTTCAACTTCTGCACAAACCCCCTGAGGGTTACTTCTGCGCTGTCTCGTACAAATTTATAAAATTTAAATTTGGTACAATGCCCTGAAAAGGGTAACTTTTTATGCCTATGAATTTTGTTGCCCTTGCATTAGGTATTTTACTGGCTTTGACAATAGATTAAAAATTCTGAGCAGTGGGATGTGGCACTGTTTCCAAAATAATTTTTGGTTATGCTTTTTGGCACAGCCCTGCTGGTCTAGTGACACAGTTACTTCTGGTATGGTATCACTGCTAGAATTACGCTCCTGTGACGAGACTCTCAAAAATATTTATTTCACTCTAATGTTTGAAATAAAGCCAACTGGGTTACAGTTCTCTCAGAAATTATGCTACAGTATTGCTGAGATAGGGTAATTTTTATTGCTATTTTAGTGCTTGTTTATGTTATAAAGTTCATATAAAGACGAGAACTGCTCCACAGAGGTAAGTGGGTGGCATATGCTGTATTTATAAACACTTCCACAGGCTGTCAGCTGAGTTTCCATGGCTGGAGAGAAGTATTTTAAATTTTAAATCTTATCTCTCACATGGCATTGTATAAACCACAATGGGAGCTAGGAGTATTCAATAGAATTTTTGGATAGAAGAACCCTTTCCACCCTCATCCCTATCTGTGTTTAGAATCTGTAGCATTGAGAGGAGTGACTTAGAAGAGGATAAACATGTCTTAAAATCTTAAGAGTCTGATTGTGCAGGACTGTGCCTGCATGAAGAATCTGTGCTCTCATAACTGGTGTCATTGGTGACAGAGAAATTATTTATATGGGTTATGAACTATTTGTATAACAAAGCGTGTGCAGTATTGGAGTCCCAACAATGTAGTTGAACTGTCCTAGGAAAAATTCCTTCAGAAGTTCAGAAGTTTTATTTCACAGTTGTCAATTAGATGAACTTTTTCTTTCTGAGTGCCATGAAACAGAAACTTCTTTGATGATGTACTCTCTGCTGATCCAAACAGGGAGGTGTGAAGTTATTTATTGGTTCCCCAAACTGTATTTACAGGATGCTGTCTGAACCCAAGATAAGCAATAATGTGCACTTCACATTTAGTACAGGGTGTTTAAAGAGAGCACAGTGCTGTGTGCAGCAGTTGCTTCATGGGCCACTGAAGTACAGTTGCTCCTGCAGCAAGTGCAGCCAGTGGACAAATATAAGTTTGTTTAAGTTCTCTAGAAGTAAAATTCACAACAATGGGTGGTTCTTTTTTTTTTTTTTTTCAAATAATAATAAACTTTGCCAAAGATTTCATCTCAATAGGTTTGAAGTACTTTATTTTAACAATACTCAAAATATCTTTTTACTATTTAGAATGATTTCTATTGAATGTGTTTGGAAAATCAGGATTCATGAGGAACTGTTGCAAATTTATTGATTCATTGACATTCAGAAGAGTATTATAAAAGAAAAAATTCCATTAACATACAGCTCTGGAACTATGACTAAGGTACTGAAGTTGCATGTTGGTGATACCTTTGTGTATAGGAAACTCTTCTCATTAGCATTGGAAATTTGACCAGACTGGAACTTTGTTTGATTTATAACCTTATTTTATTTTCTTATTATGTTTTGAGTGTTTACAGATTAAATAAAACCTATTATGTAAATATAATAGATGTGGATGCAAATTGAAGCAATCAATCTTGTATTACAATGTCTCAGGAAAAAAAAAGTTTGCCAGGAAAATCTCCAGTCATGGCATTAAAACTGATCATATTTTTTAAAAACAGTTGTCTTAGAAAATATTAAATATATTTCATAAGCGGAATTAAAAGTATGAAGACTAATAAATGAGAACCTGAAAATAGGTTTCCAGGTTTACTTAGTGACCTGTTTTTCCAAAGGTGCTGAGCAGCTGTGTGTGTGAATTCCATCAGAATACTCAGCTGCCCAGAGCTTCTGGGAACACACCTCTTACTGAGGGTCAGCAAAGGGAAATTTCATGAACCCCTTCCCATACTTCTTTTAAGTTGATCCATTCTATTAAGTTGGTTGTATGAAGTACTGTTCTAGGACACTCCCATTTTGCCTTACAACATCTGTCTTATTTAAATTTTGGCAGAGGAAAACCTGGCTTATGTAGTGAGGCCCTACCGGGTGATCCAAGATATTGTGGCACTTTCTCTTGTGGCACTTTCTTGTCGCTATGAACTGACTCTTATTTCATGTTGCGTACTTCCATAAATATTTTTAAATCAGCAAAACCTGCAAATCCTGTTCTTAATTTCTTCTTGACAGAAACCAGAGGGTTATTTGTTATTTCCCACCTCATTTTAGACCAAAATGGTCCATTACTGGAAATACTGAGAGATATTTGTATCAAAAGGCAGAAACAATATTTAGACATGAGCCCGAGCTTGGAGAGCAAAATGTTTTGTTAATTCATAATTACTTGTTTTCACTATATATATTTTTCTTCTGCCTGTTACAGTTTTGCTGTCTAAAGCATTGATTGTTTGCTATGTTTTTGCAGGGTTTTCAATAAAAATTGGTCATATTATTACATAGTTTAACTCTGGTGCTCCTTGAAGTCACTAATGTACAGATCATCATCTAGCATAGTGAAAGTAATTTCTTGTATTAATTTATTTTATAGATTTATCAGTGCAAATTTCTCAATCCATGTCTCCAATTTAAATGCTAGTCCATTGTTGCTTTCTTTTCCTACATTTATATAGCCAAAAAATTTTATCATAGTGTGTTTTCAAGTAATAGCTCTACATAGCACGTATTCATTAGTGACAAAGTTTTCCCATGTGTTTTCTTTTCCTTACTATTTTAGTGATACAAAACACTAGTTTTATATCTGGGATGTAGCAACCAACATGACATTAAATCTACTTTTCTTCTCAACATCTTCCCAAATTACATGTTCTCATTGAGCTAATTTAGATGTTAAACAATCAAAATGGCAGTCTTATGTGCAAGAATTTGTTATTATTGATTGACTTCATTTGGTTAGAATCCCATGGGAACCAGCAATCTAAGCTGTAGCGTCAAAATACAGCAGTGTCTCTGCTTCTGTTTTTGCAAATTACGGCAGTAACATGCAAAGCTTCCAAAATATGCTGTTGCATATCAGAGCACAGAAACTTGATAATTCAATGTCATAGCCTTATCATTTGATAGGATAAAATGATAAACTGATTAAACATTTTCATGTAGTCTTTGTGTGTTGTGCAGTGCTTACTAGGATTTTGTAAAGGAAAGTTGGATGCAGTTAAAAGTTTTGTAAGTCAGTGACATTATTTGGACATGATACAATTTTCAAGTATCATACTCTATTTGAGAACTCTTTTTTCTGATTAAGAAGGAAGTTTGTTTCTGGTTTGTGCTATTTTTTTCCTTGTTTCTTGTTTTATTTATTTAATGTTGTGGTATGCTGATCTTGGCTCAATGCTACGTGCCTACCAAAACCACTCTTTCACTTTCCTCCTCAGCTGGACTGGGGAGAGAAAATTAAGGAAGGCTCCTGGGTTAAGATAAGGACAGGGAGAGTACACTCAGCAATTACCACCACAATCAAAAGAGACTTGACTTGGGAAAATCAATTTAGTTTAATACTAGTCAAATTAGAATGGTAATTAGGTAGTAAGAACTAAACCCAATTCTTACAAAAACCCGTTTTCCCACTCTTCACTGCCTTAATTTCACTCCCTCCTTTCTCTGCCTCCTTTGACTGAGCAGCCCAGGGGCGTGGGGAATGGGGGTTATGGTCAGTTCCATCACATATTGCCTCTGCCACTCCTTCCTCCACACTGGAAGGACTCCTCACACTCTTCCTCTGCTCCATCACAGAGTCATTCCTACAGGTGACAGTCCTCCATGAACTTCCACAACTCAAGTCCCTTCCACAGGCTGTCATCCTCCATGAATTCATCCAGTGTGGGTCCCCAGTGGAGTCACAGGTCCTGCCAGGAGCCTGCTCCAGCACGGGCTTCCCATGGGGTCACAGCCTCCTTTGGGCATCTCCCTGCTCCACTGTGGGCTCCTCCAGGGGCTGCAGGTGGATCTCTGCTCCCCTTGGATCTCCAGGGGCTGCAGGGGCACAGCTACCTCATAATCACCTTCTCTCTCTCCTCCTTCACTGACCTTGGTGTCTGCAGAGCTGTCACATACATTCTCACTCCTTTCTCACACCTGCATTTGCCCTTGTGCAATTGCCCTTCTTAAATCCATTATCCCAGAGGTGCTGCCACTGCTGCTGGTGGCCTCAGCCTTGCCAAGCCATTGGTCCATTTTTACTGTAAAAATGTGCAATTTTTTGCTATGGATATGAATTAAAACATTTTCAGTGTTCTGGTCAGTTTGGTAATGGTGAAGATGAAACAGATTTAATTTTCAAATTGAAAACATAAAAATGAACTGTTTCAACATCAGAAATAAAGAACTTTTACTGAGATCACAATTCCTATATTACTTTCTGAAAGATTTGGGTGGGATTTTTTGCATCTCTTTGAAAGAATAACGAAACAGTACTGTCACCACTTATGGCATGATTTCAGGCATAGGACTGCTTGAAAATTAGAAACAGGTATGTGCTTATATTCTCTCCATTGTATCCTCAGCCCTCAAAGGTTAAGGATCATTTATCTGTGTTTAGGGCAAGATGGAACAATAGTAACAACAACTCTAAAATTTTCAAAATCATCAGTGTCCCACTTACTTTTTAATGTATATATTTTGTGAAGTCTCAGTAGCTTTAGATAAGGCAGTAGCAATGGAAGTGAAGAGTGGCAGGTCACAGCAAAGACAGAGGGATCCTTACATCTCATGGACAATGCTGGCTTTTAGGATTCAAGCAAATCTGGTAAAAGAAATTTTACATTATTTCTTGTATGTTATTCTGGCTAATGCTCCTAAGGCATCAGCCAGCATTTACTCTTCTCAAAATGCTCTTTCATATGGAATGCAGTCTCCATTCTGTAAGCTGGGTGCCTTCCATGTCAGGTAGATCAGGTATGAGCACATTTGATAATGCTTTTGTACAGAACAGGAGGCTGGAGCCAGGACAACATCCAGGTGAGGTCTCAGACAAAGAAATTGGACATTTCTAATGCATCTTCCAGGCAAAGGCCTATTTTGATCTTTGAATGCAGTAAACATTAGGCCAACACATTCCTGATACAATAGCTTCAGGGAAACTGTAGCAAGGGATAGAGAGCACAATCTGTGGTGATTATTCATGCACAGACAGACAGGTTCTGTGTCTGGACTCTTGGCTGAGGCTGGTGGATTATTCCAGTCCTTGCAGCCAGAGACAGCTCATTTGGCATTATTCTCTGGTAACTTTCCCAACAGCCTCTTTTATCCACAAGTGCCAAGCTGCTGAGGACTGGAGTGGCCCAGTCTGAACAAGGCGCTAGCCAGCCCATGTCTGTCTGTCCTGGTGGTGATGGTGAGGGGGAATGGTTCCAGCCCACCCATTCCCATTCCTCTGCATCTGCCTGTGCCTGGCCTTGGCTGCTCCTTCCTATTCCTGGGACAGAGTCTGGCTGGGTGCAGAGGGTGCAGGAAGTGAAGGGGAGAAATGCAGAGGTAGTGACCAATGTCAAAATTACCACGTCAGTTGGACTACAGTAACTCCTTGCTGGCCTTGTGTTAAATCCACAAGAAGTTCTGGGAGTCTTTTTCTGTGGAGATAAGATGTGTTGTGCCTGAATATCTAAGAAGCTGAAAATGTAAATGTAAATTTATACTTAGGATACATATACAGTTAACACAAACATGTTTTTAAAACCCTGTTATGAACAGCCTGATTGAGGAGTGTAAATCCTACTGATGAGCTTTGTGGAGTATGCTTAAGGAATTACAAAAAGGTTTTCTTGATTTGAGTAGAAGCATTATAGAACTGTAAAAACTATAATTATGGCAGCCCCAGCAACCTCTGACTAAATCTACAGGCAGCTCTTTGGCTCAAGATCAGTAGGTGGGATATATTCTTTGTATTTACTGCAGTATTAAAAAATGCATATTTATCTTTGAAGGATACCATTATGCTGTAGCTTCGTGTGTTTCTGTTGTTAATTAAGCAGTTTAAAATTTTTTCTTCAGGAACTTTTGGTTTTTAAAATATTACTGGAATTTTCTTGCTGCTTCAAATGTAGTGGGCTTTCTTAATTCCTTCAAATCCCCTATAGTGTTTTAACTCTAGGAATTAACTGTGACAGAAAATCAATTTCTTTTTCATAGCACTTCACTTTTTGCTCCATTCTTTGGAGTAGAAAATGTACCTTTAAAAAAAGTGCAAGCTTCTGAGCTTGAGGATTTCTGAGAAGAATATGAAGGTTTCTACAGTTACTCTTTACTTCTTTTATTTTTCCTTCATTCAGTAAGAATGTCGATTTTGTTCGTTTGGTTGTTTTTAAGGGGACAAAAAAAAGCCTATTCTCTTCAAAAATCATATTTAACTGAAATACTATTGTTCATGTGTGCCACTCCCCTCTAGTGAATAGAAGTGGAATTGCTTCATGTCATGGCATGCCATTGACCCCCCAGCTGCAACCAGATTATGGAATTTTTCTTCAACTTTCAATGACAGAAAGTTATCTTCCCTTCAGTGGAACAATGTGAACTTTATTCTGCTTTTGCTATTAAGGAAGAAATAGGCTTTCGTTGCAAAGCATGTTAAATTTGTTAAATCCTGTCCTTTGCACATACACAATACCTAAGTAAATATAAAATGAACAACAGCAAAACTGTATTAGTAATTACTCCTCTCCATATCCCTGGGTTTGAGTAAAAGCTTCATGCTCTTTTCCCTTTTGAGGCATTTATTTTAACAATGTTTACTTTTTCCTTAATAGTTGAATACATTTTTGTGTAGTAATCTTAACTCCTCCATGATGTTTGCTTTATTAAACCTTTGAGTAATTGATACCAAAGCTTAAGTTGTTTGGTCACAGATAGGTGTGCAATTCTAGATAAAAATATCTATCCACATATTTTTACTTGGATGTTTTTGTTGAAGAGGTAACAGAGGAAAGGAGTGTTACAAAAATGTTGTGTATGTGATGAATATTCTATCAAATGTCAGCTAACAAGGCACCAAGTGTGAGATTTCTCTGGCCAGAGGCCAATCAAATATCTCAGCAGTCACCCTAGTCCGTACTCTGTACTTAGCAGCCATGGAGAGAAATACATGCTAGCTTTCTGTTTATCATCTAAAATACACAGCTAAAATACACTCATAGTCAGCAGCTGATTGTTTCTATTTACTGCACATGACAGATGTATCAAGCTAGCATGAGATGAATCCTGTATGGGGTGGTCTTTAAGAAAAGATCTGTTTGTGTCTGCTTTTTTGCTCATTAATTGTGTCCTTAATTCATACAATAAATCATTAATCAGTAGTGCTGGTGAAAACAGCTTTTTCTTTTGCACTGACAACCAAATTTAGTCCACTAGAGTCGCACAGGCTGGAAAGGTCACAAGCCTAACAAAGTAAACAGCCTGAAGAAGTTGTATGAGATGTAGAAGCAGTGAATCCTAAATCTGATGGGAGGGAAATGTATGCAGAAAAATATTTCACCAAAAAAATGAGCATAGATCCAAGATATTTTTAGTTATGCCTAAGAGATGCAGAGATATGCTGAGATTAGAATTTGCTCTACAGAGCTCCATATGTTTATTTATCATGCACACACATTATAACTGATCCTAGACATCCACCTACCTGAAGCTTAAAGAGCAGAATATATGAATGCAGCTGAAAGCCAAGTTTAACACGTTCTCTTGTTTTCCTTCCTTTAGGGATACTTTACATTTCACGTCCTTGCTCTTTTCTGCTACTCAAAGATGGAGTTCACCTCTATTCTTAAAGGATGGCAGATATTTTTTATAAAGGCTAAAAGTGCTTTTTCTCCCCTTTTTTTTTAAGTGTTAAAAATATGAGACCAAATCCTATGGCACCTAGTTAGGAAAAACTCACACTCAGATTTGGGGGTTATAGCTTTTTTTTAATGTATGTACTGTACATCACTGCATCTCTATGGCTTCTTCCTTTGTAACAAAAGGATAAACTACTTTTTGTTATTGCACAGCATTTTCAAAGCTCTGATTGATAAATACCATTATGGAATTGTTATTAAAAATTATCTTTTCTTTTTTCCAGAGAAATCAGTGCTTGCCGAGGCAACATTTGTCTTTGAAAAGAAGGACCGGTCTTTGAAGGTAAAAAGCCTCCTATTTCCCTTTTTCATTATTGATAAAAAAATGTTCAGAAACAGGGATTCTATAGACAATTATCTTAGCAGTAGTGTAAGATTTTAGCTCTGATTAGCACTTGTAATAAATGGTCTGAAAATAGAGCAAGGAAGAATAGAAAACAGAAACAAGACAATGCATATATGCTGGATTGTTATACTTTGTGTCTCTGTCTAGGAAATGACTGTTCTATTTTCCTTGACTTTTCCATGCCTTTTTTTTTTCCAGCGGCCTGCAGAAGACCCAGTTTGCAAAGCTGAAAATGGTAATGATCATCTCATTGAAACAGTGTAATATAGCTATGTTATTCATAGGTTTGCCTGTGGAAACCGTGTTTGAACTCTTTCTATGAGCAGGGGCAAATCCCAGTTACCAGACTAAGATTTTGTGGGTTATAGAGCCACCTACTCTGTCCTAATATATATATCCCTGTCTTCCCTCAAGAGTTCTTCCATCTTACCTCTCATATTTACCAGAAAGACAGGCTGCAGAAGCCCTGAAAATTGACCAGTCATATTCATCCTATATTCATTCTGTGTGAACTCCTAATTGCCTTTTTCTGTTTTCTTGGATAATGTTATAATGTAGCTTCTCATTCTTAATGTTTTCTGACCCCATGGGCTATGAAGTGATTCTAAGTGCTTGTTTTAAGTTCTCTGAACTTAGCAGAAATGAAGAAGACTCCCCAGGGCTTTGTGACAGGTGTTGACTGAGATTCCAAAGCCCTTTTGCTCTTAGTTACTGCCTTAAAGCTGTTCTGTAAGTCCCTTCTAGAATTTATTTTGTTCAGGTTTTGATTCAGTATTATAACATCGTGCTGATGCCTCCTGCCAATAATATTATATTTTGTTTTCTCTAGATTTCATTAGTTGTTCTGGAAAACGTGCGAGATCATCATCTTTGACTTTCCAGAAGCCTGACTCTCGGTCCAACACTGGTATGACATTTATCTACAGTCATGTTTTTACTGGAGTTCTGTATTCTCATCTGGTAAAGAAAAGAATGAATTCCTCCATCTAAAAAATGTTTCTGCATTGTAGGCATGCTGCAAGTCATGAAAACTTAAACATTGATACTTACTGGTAATTTCCAATAACTATCTTTTTAATTAAAAACACACTATTTTTTCAATACTTACTCAATGCTACATAAAGTAGTGAAAAATCTATAAATTTTGTATAATTTTCTGGAATTACTTACACAGTCAAAAAAGAATGAAGTAAGGAAAGAAATTATATCCTTTGCTTCTGGAAGAGATCAGTGTCCCTCGACAACCTTTTAAAATGTAAAACAGTTTCCAGAAGGCTCCTCC
Source organism: Cisticola juncidis (assembly GCA_013400215.1). Lineage (NCBI taxonomy): Eukaryota > Metazoa > Chordata > Aves > Passeriformes > Cisticolidae > Cisticola > Cisticola juncidis. Next base: position 137,154 of record VXBR01008869.1, on the reverse strand, counting down.
TTTTGTCCAGCCAAGAGCTGACTAGGAAAGCCCACTTAGGACTGTGTATTTTTTCCATGGGAAATGAACATGAATCACTGAGGCTGCTGTGCAGAAGGACTGATCTGTTTTTTACAGTCTTTATTAAACATATGGATGGTACCCGAAAGGTACTTCTAAATTCAGGCATTAATATATGTAGTGTATTTTTGTTTTAATCACATCTGAATGTACCCAAGGGATCCTAAGATAAGCTACGTTTGGTTTACTCTGGAAGTTAAACTGCTTAGAAATATGCTAGAAATTTTAGGCCATGCCTACACCAAGAAGTAAAGGAGAGTGCAGGAGGAAGCTGGAGTGTTTTCCCTCTTGATTGCCCACACTGTTTAAGTGATTGGTCACTGTCTGTCTCTGTTTTGAACCTCTGCACTTGGAGGTCCCCAGGACAGAGCTGCTACAGAGATGATTAGCTGAGTGCCTGAGCCAGGCTGTGCTGCTTGGCCTCAGAGACCTCCTGGGGTCAACAGCATAGACATGACCTAACAGTATGCTTCAGAAAGATGGTAGGTAGCAGATAATAATTTATTCTACTGTCAATGAAAGCCTGACATCAGCCTGGTTAACTCTAAAATTGGTCTTTTTTATTCTCCAAACAAGTTATAATTTCAGTCTTTTATGCTTTTAGATACAGCTCTGATGCAGAAAAGAGGGAGGTCGTCTTCATTTAACATCCTTCCTACTTTCCCTCCCTCCCAGACAGGTAAATAAAAACAAATATTTACGTAGCTAAAATAAAGATGTGTGCAGAAACGCTTTTTCTGCAAGACAGAGCTGAAGAGTGTTGGACTACTCTGGCATTTAGATGGGAGAAAGGAGTGTTTTATAAGGAGGACTGGCAGTTCAATAGAAGATAAGGGTTTTTTAATAGTTGGGAATCCTCTGGAGCAGGGGTGGAATCTTTGAATAATTAAAAAACATGCATTTACAGAGTGTGATACAAATTATACTTTAAAAACCAAAATGAAGTTATGGTAATTACATGAATAGTCTGCTTGCAATATAATGGTGAGGGTTCCTACAGAAATATAATTTTCCATCCTAGGAGCCTGTCTTCCACCTAACAAGGGACCCAGGGAATAGCCTCACTCTTAGCACTAACAGGAACAATAGAGTGGTCTCAAGTCCTAGCCTACATCTCTTACCAGAGGCAGGTTCTTGACAGACACTGATGTAGAGGATTTCTAAACAATGTTAGGAGTTCACAGCATTTTAATAGCAACAAAACACACTCTTGCAATGAAAAAGTGGTGATTGTAGTGTATCAGTTGTGCCATTTTAAAGGACATGGTACATGTGTGGCATCCCACCCTCTAAGGGGAAGGGATCACCCAGGATTTGTAGGTGGTCATGGTGGAAAGGAATGACAGAAGTCAGAGGTTCTTCAAAAGCTTAAAAAGTTTTATTGGTAAATTACACACTTGTCATGAAAACGCATCTAAGTCCTGATCTCCTATTATAAGTACATGGAGGTGGATTTTGGATGAAGGGGTAAGGCGAAAGGGAGAATTAAAGATTAAAGAGGAGAAGAGAGAAAGCAAGAAAGAGAGAAAAAGAGATCACCCGGTTCCAGCATCAGTGTTGATCTGGCTGAAGGCATGTCCAGGATCCTGGGCCACACACCTGCATTTCCTGGAGGTACCTTTATATAGAAGGGTTTTCCCCACCCTGGAGATGAGTTTCTCTCTTTTTATGCAGATCAGTTCTCATGTGCAGTTCATTCTTTCTGGAAATGGGCAGAGGCTTTGGGGGTTTTGGGTGGTTTTGCCCCTGCAGTCCATGCCCACTTCTTGGCCTCACTCCTGCTGTGCTGTGCTGTGCTTATGGTTGTCCTGGGTGGGTACTGCCCTGCCTCTGTATGGCCCCTTCTCCAACCACATCCTGCACTTTCTCACACGGAGTTACTACCAGAAGTCCTGGGTTGGCTCCACAGCTGTTCGGATACATATAACCCCCCTTACCTCCTGAATTTCTACAACATGCTTGCCATCACCATCTCACTGGTGTTTGATATCATCATTAAAACAGTGAAAACATTAATAGTGCATTGCCATCGTTCTAGTGAGTTATGAAGGCCTTTTCAGCAGAACAGTGCAGGGTACATTTATTTATTTATTCCCGTTTGGGCCTCACTTAATCACTTAAAAATGCCTAAAACTTGACCAGATAGCATTGGCATTTCAATGTTTCTACAAAACAGGAACACTTAGTTTTAAAAGATGAAGAAAGACTTTGCATTTAAAATATTCATTAATATCCAAAAGACTGTGACATAGCCAGAAAACCTCTGGTGCTTTCTGGTGCCAAAGTCTGCCCACCTGTAGAAACGGAGACAGTAACAGTTATCTTGGAGATATTTTTCAGATGGATATGTTGGAATATTGCTCAGGTACTACCAAAACAGGGAGAAGTTACAGAAATATTAATTAATGTTTAAAATTTGGGTTTACTCATTATTAATTTTAAATTCCTTTTCTGTAGTAAAGAAGAATAACATATTCATGACCTCAGCTCTTCTTCAAAGAAATCCTGACATCACCAAAAGTACAAGAGAAGGTAACTGTCATTGTAATATTTATCCACTGCAGTTCCACAAAGACATCCTTTAGAGATACTGATGCAAAAAAAGAGAACAGCTCTTTTCTATACTGAATGATAGGCTAGGTATATTTATGCAGTTCATAACTTATTTTTTGACAGTGTAAATGTCCTATAGGTCATGGTCCTATGGCTCTAAACTCTGGTCTGAGCATCTGCTCTGACTACTTATTTTCTGAGTGGACTGAACATAACCTTCCACAGTGAAATTTCACATTTCTAACTGAACACCCCTGCTCCTGGAGAAGGCAATGAAGAAACCTCTTAACATCTGAAGATGCAGAATTAAATCTGAAATGCCAGAAGACATATCTAAAACAAAGCAGTAAATATAAGTATAACATATTTTTAAATATATAAATACAATTTTATTTTATAAGTACAAATAAGAATGTTTATGTATATAACACATTACTTTTTTATCTGATGGGATAACACATTGGTTTCACTTAAGAGTTGTGTATTTTAGAAACCATTACAATTTTTCAGAATATGAAGCAAGTAAACAACAATAAATGTTATTTTTAAATGTTTTGAAACTTTCAGTTAAGAGGCAAGACATATAGGTATTAATTAGATGTGAAAAAAAAGTATATGTTTAAATATTTTGTGTTTGTATTTTGCAAGGATCCTTGTCACCAAGTCAATTGTGGAATGTCATTAGACCTGCCACTTTACAGCCCCCACAAGCCCTGACCTGTCCTGAAATTCCTGTAGTATCTCTAGTGACTAAGAAAGAAGCATGTGTTCAGGTAAAAAGAAAAGTAATTTTACTAGAGCTCAGATTAAGGAAAATAACCCAACCAAAACCAAACACCAAACAAACCAGTGCTGTTTTAAAGCAATTAATTATTTCACTGTGTGATTTTCAAGAAAGTTCTAATATAAGTTTCAGTGAAATTGATGTATCACTGATGTTTAATTGAAATGTTAAACTCATATTGACTGTGTTTGAAAAGTATCTCTTCTCTGCAGGCTGTCTTACTCTTCTGATATCAGGGTTCAGTGTGAAAATCAGCTTTGGGTGTTTTAAATTTTGTTTATTCAGAAAGTGAGATTTAGTATTTTAATTGAGGGCACTGGCTTAGTACAGAGCTGGAAAAAGCTCTGCCAACACCCACATCTATTATCTACATCTGTATCTGTCTGTCTATCCATATACCTTAATGACTCTGGATTCTAGCAGATCTGTTAACAGCAGAAAATATACAACCTCTAATTAGTCCATTTGATTTTATTATTCTTAGCTAACTGAAGACAGCTCTTACTCATCAGCTGAGAATTCAGTAAATTCCAAAACAGCAGTGGGGTCATCTATTACCATGAATCTTTCCAGCTGTCAAAAAACACAGTAAGATTTTGCTTATTATATTTCTGTATCTTTTTGTTACTTGGCTCATAGCATGTCCTTTCATCATTTATGTCTAACATGGTACTAAGCCCTTGCTATCTGCACCACACAGGGCTCACTGGTGTTTGTGTGTGGTGCCAAGATTTGTGTCTTGGCATGAGCTTCATATGCCATAAAAAATGGACTCCTAACTGCAAGTAATCTCTATGGGACAGGTGGTTTCTCACTAGCAACCAAGCTGGAAACTATTTTGGTTTGCCATCTCTCTTCTGACGGCATGTCTGCTGCATCTCATAAAAAAGGTCCATAGAAACTCGGGAAATTTCATTCTTTTGAGGAATTACCAATACATGTCAGCGTATTGGATGTAAGAGGCATAAAGAAAAGAATTGATTGATTGGAAAACAGATTGATTTGGAAGACCAGGTGAATGCTGCATTTGATGCTCTACTTTCATTCACAAAGCAGAATTTCTGGCATAAAAAGCGGTGACTGCAATAGGCTAGCATTTTTGTGTAGCACAGACTTCAGAACTTCTGTGACGAAGCTGACATCTTTGGTTTAGGATGTTTCCCTATCTTTTTGACACTGTATGTGATGGAAAGAGCCCCATTCTTGGAGATCAATCAGATTCTGACTAAAAGCTTGGAAAGTTTGAGTTGTAAGTGACAGAAATACAATGCTGGGAAAACACTGGCTTCTGGTCACATATGGAACCTTGCACAAGGTTTTGCTTGGGAAGCAGAAAGAGGTTAAGTCCAACACTAAGAAGTCATAGTGGTGCAAAAGTAGGCTGTTACCTCTCTCTCTAGAGAATGACTCTCACGAGAACTCTAGGTCTGTGGTTGTCTTGTGGTATTAATACTGCTTGCTGATGTTGATGAGGGTTATTTACCTGGAAGTTGTGAGCATCAGGAATACACCTGCTATCACTTTTGATGAGAGAATGACTTTTCAAAATTGCTAGGGCCCCAGATAATAGGTTTTTAATGTTGCCTAATTCCCCCTCCTACCCAAGGAGAGCATAGAATATTGCAAAGCAGTCTCTGCTAGTCTTCTACAGGTCTAGGTGGATCACAGATAAAGGTTTAGATGTGCAGTGCCAGGGTTCTGAGGAGGCAAGGGATTTTTAGATGCACAAAGCACTTAGATGCTTAATCCTTATCAACAAAAAGAACATTGTAAGAGGGCAGGTGCTTACTGTGCTTTTGGAAGAACCAACCTTTTCTATTGCATTTAATGTTGTTGTGATGCCCTCTGAGGACAACATGTAGCCACACAGTGCACTGGGTTTTTAGCAGAACTTAGCAGAATTATGCTAATGCATGTATTAGAAAAGCTAAATCAGTTGCTGTTGATACTTTAAATTTATTTACTCTCTGTCAGCTGCACAATATCTAGGAAAAGATTGGTGAGTGACTTTCTCCTGTGAAGTAGAGAAATGCAACACAGTGATTCAGTGCCAACAAGCTAACTTAAAGGTACTTAAGGTATTTCTTTCCCTTGTCTTTTTTTTCCACAAACATCCTGCTTGGGGTGTTTGTGCCTCGTGAATTCTGAATATCACAAAACTAGTTCTATCACAATCATGGTAAATGTTGGTTCCTTTCACAGTTGAAAACAAAATACAAATAGGTGCTTACTGCTCTTCTGAGATTGTAGGAGGATGTAAGTGCCATTCTTCTGATCCTTATTAAGTGACTGATGCTGTAAAATACTTAGGTAAAACCTTTCTGGCATAGCTGTTTTCTCATCGGTAATAAACAAGTGACTTTATTAAGCTCTGCATACATGCTGAGCAGTAAGTGAACATAGCAGCCAGGCCCCCTCATTGCTAAGAAAACAACTTTTTAGGTTTGCTTTTATTTTCAATCATGGCATTTATTTATAAGATAAAATGCAGAGAGATGCAACAGCAGGATTGTCTTGTCTGCAGACATCTCTCTCACTTCGTGCTCTTTTTCCACTTCTTCATTTCTCCATTATAGGATTCTGTGGAGACATGAGTGAAAATATCTTGTTATCCCTCTGCAGTTGCTGCAGCTGTCCATGTTCCATGAAACCACTAATTATCATTTCCTGGGCTGACTATAATAATGAACTGAAAAGACAAAAAATCCAGTTTCTTGTTTCTGATTAAAAGCTTGGAAAGCTTGTGTCATAAGTCACAAATACACAGCAGTGGGAAAACACAGGCTTGCAGTCACGTCAAGTCTACTTTGCACAAGGATTTGCTTGGAAAACTGAAAGTGTTTGAGGCCAGAAGTGAAACTGTCGGCTACTCAGACCTTTTTGGACACTCTGAGAGGGCTAGTACCTGAATCTATTTCCCTCTCATAATCCCATGCAAGTACTTTATCCATATTTCTCCTCCCATTGTTCCTTGTTAGTGATCATTCCCTCATATCAGTGACTCTGTTCTGTATCTCCATGACAATGCCATCCCTGGGGCACAAACACTTTGCATCCCTGACAATGCATCCCTGGCAAGAACACTTTGTTCTTGCCATGCAGCAACATAAGGCTGTTGAGTTTTTAATAACATTTTAAGGCTGGCACTTGCAGTTAACTTCCTCTTAAAAGAAAAATCTTGCACTGATTTTTTTTCTTACATTTTTTAATATAATCAAAACAATTTCCCACATTTTTCTTAGAAGTAAGCCTCTAATTGTCGGGGTTTTTAGCTTTTTTAGCTGCTATTGGAGCAGCCTAGAAGTAGCACTTGAAATATCAGTATGGAAATTGGTCGCACTCCAAGGGATTTTAGTTAGGGGTGTGTTTAAGGATAAAAAAACTCATCAACGCTTTTCAGATTCCCTGTTCATGGCCCAAAACATGCATAGAAGCTTTCAAGGCTGAAAAGATAACTATTTTCTGATTTCTCTGTTTTGCTCCTAGTCTCTTCAAGCGTGAGAATGCTAAGGAATATTTTTCTCATTATGTAAGATTGAGAGAGGTAGTACTTAGTAAGCCCTTCATACTTGAACAGATTTTAAGCACACTGTGGTTGCGAACAGAGAAACTGTGTTTTAGAGGCAATCATCCAATTTCTGCCCAACAAACCCAGCTAATTAACAGGAATATCCTCTACATACCTTATGTTAAGCCCTCCCAAGGGTGATAAATACTGTGAAACAGAACTAAGTGGCACTGAACTATGCAGTTTATGACATAGTATCAGGTTGCCTTCCTGCCAGGTCATCCTTCTGGAACATGGTTTTGCCTATGCCAGCAAGACATGCAGGATTAAGCTCTACAGAAAGCATAAACAACCTATTATCCCTTCATAAAAAAACACCCCAAACAAACCAAAACCAATCCAGCAACAGGAACAACTTCCATATGAAGGAGTTTATAAGGACTTTTCTAGTGACATTTAGAAAAAATGAGCCTTATTAATTTAAAGTGGCTATGTAATTAGCAGGTCAAATGCCAATTCTATGTGTATAGAATATTTTTGAATGTAATCTCTAAAATATAGTTGGCCAGTAACAAAGCATTGCAAGTATTGAGTTCTCATTTTAAGTATATATATGGAACTGGTAACTGAAACATGGGAACACTTTTCTCTCCTGTTGTACTTATCCCTCATCTTAAGCCATCTGCTATCATATCTATACATTTTTTCAGTATTTGTGTGTGTATGTGAAGACTGCCTCCCTGCCCTTCTAAGATGTAAGGAGGATGACCAAAGAGACCCTGTAAGGCACTGGGGTGTACATTATTCTGCAGAGTACTGGAGCTGCACCGTCTTGAAAGGATGGTTAATTGTTGGTAGTCCTTTGGAGGAGCAAAAGGCAACAGGGAAACAAAAGTGACTCAAGATTTCTGGACTAAGACACTTCCCCTGAGGGGAAGCGGCCTGATGTTTTGCTGCATGTTCTTTGGTCTTAAGGAATATCATCAATAATCTCAATGAAATACAGTGTGATAACTCTGTTCCTTTTGTGAAATGTTCCATAGAGAATATTCTCAGAGTCTCTTAAAGAATTTGTCTGATTACTAGATGACTATTTTTTTTTCTTTAATGTTAGTCGTGGTGAATCTTTAAAGTGCTTTAAATAGTTCTATATCACATTCTTATGTTATTTTGTTCCCACAGAAGTCCGTTGCTCAAAGAAAGAAGTGTACAAAACAGCAGCAATTCTGATTTTGTGTTTGGAGAAAACATGGTTGAAAGAGTTTTGGTGGGATCTGCACATGCTGGCAGACTTTTTATCAAGGTCAGTGTACTTAAGAATACAATTACTTTTTCAGAGATTGATTCTTTTTAGGTCTTCCTTCTTTGAAAGATGTGACTAAATATGGTTCCAATGTCTCTTGAGGAGAAAATGTCTGAGAATGTGCTGCTGGCAGGATAAGCATTCTTACCTTCCCCACCCTAGGTAGGTTCTTTAATTGGTAATGTGTACCAATATGCACTTCTCGTTTGCTCTTTTTTTGACTTGAAAAGGAGTTTTTTATCTATTCATGTAAAGTGGAACATCCACTATGTAAGATGAAAGAATGTGGTTCTTGCTGCTCTAACAACTTCCATCATAACTGTAAAGAGATTTGGTACCTAAAGGGAGCCTACAAGAAAGCTGAAGAGAAACTGTTTACAGGAGCACACAGTGACAGGACAAGGGAAAGTGGTTTCAAACTGAAGCACAGTAGGTTTAGGTTCGATATTAAGAAATTCTTCTCTTTGAGTGTGGTTAGACCACAAGAAAGCATTGCCTAGAAATGCTGTGGATGCCTCATCCCTGGGCATCATCTAGGGTGAGCATTCAAGGCCAAGCTGGATGGGGGTCTGAGCCACCTGGTCTAATGAAAGGTGTCCCTTCCCATGGCAGAGAGGTTGGAGCCAGATGATCTTTAAGGTCTCTTTCAATCCAAACCATTCTGTGATAAATAAGTATGAGGGAAAAATTGGTCCCCCACCCTAGAGAGTCCATATTAAAGCACATTGTACATGCTTGTGAGGTAGCATAAGTCCTGAAGGACTCTAGGACAAAAAAGTGGTTCCTAAGCTGAGGACTGCACCATTGAAAATGGAATTGAAATTCAGTTTTCAATTGAAGTAGGATGGAAACTGTATGCTTATCTGCCAGGTAAAAAGCTTGGCAACCATAGGTTTGGGCTATGACTTCTGGCCAAGATTTATTTATAAGGTATGAGTTGCGCCACTGAGCATTTTCAGGAGCCACAAGCATTTATTTAGGCATGCCTAAGAAAATTTATCTGCAAAACTGAAGGTGATAGAAATTTTTAAGTCCTCTGAGGTTAAGTTTGTGGTGTCTGAGAGTTTTAAACTACTCTTCTGGAAACTATGGGCTTGATCTGGAAATAGGCTAGTACCTCAACATCTAAGTTCTTCAGTGGATTTAAATACTAGTCCAGGATCCACACAAAGAGATCATTCTTCTCAGAGGAAGACTGATGTACGGATTCTATGATAATAATATTACTTCCTCTAGGGACGGAAATGGTATCATCTGGACTAGTTTTTACTCTGAAGCTATTAAAATTGCTGGTCTTCAGCATAGCGTGCATTAAATGATTCAATGTTCTGTTTGATATAAAGTAATATACCATTTCTTAAATAGGAGTTCTTATTTCCCCTCTGTTTTTCTAGAGTCCTGAGAGGCATCCCAAGCTGTGTAATGAAGCTGATTTACAAAAAGAAGAAATAATATCCATGTCCACAGGATCTTCTCATGTCAGGCCACAAACAAGTAAGCATAAACAGCCAACAAGAACAGTTAGTTTTATTGTTATGTTTCACTGTGTTTTAGAGGATGTCAAATAAGTGATGGTCAGTAGTTTTCATCTACTCTAAAGCTATCCAGTCATGAGTATGCTTAGTGTTTGTGCCAAAACATATATTCAGAAAGCAGCTAGTTTGGTTTATGACATACGAACTGGACTACCTTCAGTAAACGTGATCTGAATTACTCAAGAGAATATTACAGAATACTATTATTTAGTTCAGATCATTACTTATTGTTTGAAAAAAAATGCACAACCTTTATGAATGCCTTGTGGACCACATTGTTAAATTACAATTTTAGGTTGTCTGCTTCTTGCATTTTTCAAATTCTCATATAAATTATCTCGTTATTTTGAGTGATAATTGTGGGACTGAAAGTTCTGTACAGACAGATTTCAGGGCTTGTTTGTGACTCTAGTGTGAGACTTTCTACTAAGCAAGCCACATAAACCTAGGCTGTGAGGGAGTCCCCAACACTTCCCTATTGTGAGCCCCCTTGACAAATTTTGCACTCCTCTTTATTAACACATGTATTAGATCCTATGATTTGTGTAAGCATTCTTACACATAAAAATTTATAAATATAAAGCCTTCAGAACATGCATATAGATTATGCAAAGATACAGAGCTTTGTAATAATGTTGTTCCTTTCAAATTGTGTCCTTCTGCGTTCCTGTTAAATATTCATTGTATATGTATTATTGCTCTGAATATTGGCATAACAATATATCAGATGAGTTTAATTTGGAAAATCAGCTTCTAAGTATTTAGGCCTTGTTTCTGCTTGTTTCTGTTTGTCCCTTGGGACAAAACTCTACAACTATAAACAGCCCTGTTCAGTTCCGTATGAGGCTTTTTAGTGAGGTATTTTTTATTCTTGCCTTTTACTCTTATGTTTGTTCCTTTGGCTAAAAACTTATTAATAACACTAAACTATGTCAGATACCACAGGTATTACTGAGGTCACATCCTCTGTACTAGTTCTGTTATCCTAAAAATATTCCCAAAATATTCCCTGTACAGAAAGAATTTTTTTTTCCTACAGAAAGAGCTTTGTTGAGGAATGCAACACTAATTGAATCAGCAGCTGCTTGTATTTCCAAGCCAATGGAGAAAATCCTGTTAGATAAAGTTGAAGTTATAACTGGAGAAGAAGCAGAACATAATGTATTGCAGGTGTGTATTTCCTAAAACCTTGATGGTGAGTAGTTTTGTTGTTGAAAAGAACATCTAGATCTATTGCAGATGCAGCAATCTGAAAATAACTTTAATTTATATTTTAAATTTCTGCTTTTTTTAAGCTATGGCTCAGCTAACCCAATTTTTTGTAAGTTGGTACTTTCTTTTACATATTATATTTGTTCACTTTGTGGTCCCTTTCAGTAAGTGACTATTTCAGTGGTATTTTATACCCAGCTACACAGTACACTAACTGTAACCAAAACCTTAGAACTGGAAGTGATTTAAATAAAGTTGGGGTGTATGGAAAAACTTTTTTTGGGCAAAAAAAGTAATGTCTTGTTAAAGTAATTTGTTTTATAGTTCAGCTAAAACAGCAATTATCTTTGCAGCCTGGTAGGGCATATCTTGCTATTCTTTGTCTTCAAAATACCATTTTCTCAGAAAATAGGAATTACGATTTTAAAAATCTTAACATTTCTTATAATCTTCAATTAATTCTTCTGTCTTGTCAGAACACAAAAGTTTTACTGTATTTGGAGCAGAACTCTTCTAGTGGCAGTACTGGTATCCTGGGTTGCATAGCATTTGTAATGAGTGAGGAAATAAGGCTGTACAACTTCTGCAACAAATTTAGGTATGCTTGTGGATATCACAGACAAAAAAATAAAGAAGGTGAAGTAATTGAAAAAGTAAACTAGGATTCATGCTGAATGTTTTCCATGATGAGAAAAGAGTTTAGCACAGATTTAGAGCCATTTTAAGTAATAATGGTGATACATCTATAAATCTACCTTTGTACATATGCATAAGGATGTATTAAAAGCCATATCAAAAGTTTTCCAACCATAAAGTTCTAGAGCCACTAAAACTAGTATTGGCTGCCAGTTTTCATCATGTATTTCTCTTTCAGATTAACTGCAAGCTCTTTGTATTTAATAAGCTTTCTTTAACTTGGACTGAAAGAGGCAGAGGATCCCTGAGGCTTAATGATACTTCCACCAATAAGCATGGAATGTTGAAATCAAGGCTAAGTACGAACTAAATAATGAAATATCCCATACAGAAAACACCAAATAATTTGTACTATTGTTGGCCAGAGTTTATTTCAGAATGTTTAAATCTGAGAAGATTGTTACATTTAAGTCAAGTTGTTGAGAATTTTTTTACTTGACAAAGTTCTCTGTGTTATAGACTGAGGAACTGGACTCACATACTGTTCAGTTCTGTGTACTTCTCTGCTGCACTGTGTCTTCAACTCAGTCACCAGTCTAACAGTTTGATCTTTGTTGGCTCTGCTTTTTCAGCAGCACTGTTTCAAGACTCTGTTGGAATGTTGTTCTTACTGTGCTGTCACTTTTTTATACTGTACTGCATAGTTTCAGCAGATTATTTCCTTTGTGTTCCAGACATATTGATAGAAACAAACATCCATGTTTGGATATTTTAAAAAAATCTCACTATATCAAGGTTTTAGACCAAATTAAAAAGAATATATGATGAAAATATTAGTTGTATACAAGTGCTGGAGAAAACAGCTGCAGCTTATCATATTGACCTTCTCATTTTAGTTATGCGAAATCAAGGTAGCTTGAGACTGATTCTCAACACGCAGCTCTGGGAACAAATGGTTATAGAAAGAGCAAACAGGAAGAGCCTGTGCTTCACTGCAACAGATCAAAAGGATCACTCTGTTCAAGTATTTCTAGCTCAGGTGAGTAGGAGACAACAACTCCACCCAAAACCCCACTCCATCTAGAATTTTGAAGGGTTGCTGAAGGTTAGTTTTAGCAAATGGCCTTCATGCTCTGTCAGACTATGCTCAGCTTAGATGTTACATGGCTTTTATCATGGAATGCGTTAGAATGATATTTAAAAAAACAGGTGTGATGATATGATCTGGCCTTAAGACAGACAATTCCAGACTCTGGTTCACATATCACCAGTGGAATGGATATCATTCCAGTAATATGCAGAAGCAGCTCATTTTTAATGGAAGCAATACACTGACAATTTCTTCACAGGTAGTTAAAATTTTGTAGGTTACACTGGTAAAAGGCAGCAGCTTTCTGCCATGGTCCTCAACACAGCACTTGCAATAAATCTCTCCCATTTAGGAGCTCCATTTCTTAGTTGAGATGAATACAGAGTTTCAGTATTGCCTTGTGTATGGCAATAGGCTTGGGAGCCCTGATTTTCTCCAGCAAGGGCTAAATTGGAGATGGAAATATGCTGGACTTACTGCAAATAAATAGCATGTATGTCCCAACTTGGAAAATGAGAGCATCCACATGAGTTTAAGGATGTTTACAGTTTCCCCAGCAGATCTTTCTAGGAAGGGTTCAGCTTGCTGGGAAACAAAAATAAATCATCATTTCCAGGAAGTGTCACATATCATACACAAGCAAAGCCCCATGCACTGTATGTGCAAGTACTGTAAGTCTGTCATTTCCTAATGTGTGCAGTGTTAACTGTGACTTAACCATAACTTAAATATGGCTGTGCTGGACTGCTGGTCTGCATGTGAGAATGATAAATGTCCTGATTTCCAGGTGTGCCATACTGTTTTCATAAAGCATGTAATTTACATTATGTAAATTTGTCTTGGCACTACTGGGCAGTAAAAATAGACATGCATGAGGAAATCAGAATATATGAGAGCTGTATGGGTGTGGCAAGGGTTGCAGGAAGCTGCTTCTACAGCTGAAGAGGCTGGTATTCATCCCTACAGTATCCACCTGGTGACTCTATGTATTAACATATCAGTGCTTTTTCACTTCCACAATTAAACTTAGGAATCATCCAAAATATCAGGTATTCCATATAAACTGAGCTGTTCTTCAAGGAAAGTAATTTTTAAGCTTATGTTTCTTGTAACTATAGAGAAAAGAATCAACAGCTCAGACCACATAAAGAAACTTCACATTATTTGTATTTACATTAATATTTGGATGTTAATTACTAAGTGTGAATCTTGAGCTGATAATTTTGATTAGAAAGAACAAAATACAACTCTTAAATATTTTTAAGATAAAATTTTAAAACCAGAATTTTTTCTCAGTTGTTTTGGAGTGTACATTTTATGTTCTGCAGGCAAGCTCAAAAGACACTGAACACCTGTATGCTGCAATACATCATCGCCTTGTGGCCTTGCGAAGCTTTGCAGAGCAAGAGCCAGATGCTCATCAAGTAGACACAGAGTCAGAAACAGCTTTTCAGCCATTAAACTGTGATAGTGATGATGAAGATGATGAAGAACTAACTCAAGAGAGCAGCACTGGTAAGCAGAACTTTTGCTGGAAGTGTGTAATCCTTTCAGGTTATTTGCTTAAAATAATGCAAATTGGACTTTTTTTTTTAATATTGACTATAACTTTTATCTGATACAGATAACCCCTTTTCAGGTAGAAGTATGGTAATTCCTTTTAGTATTTTGACTTACTACTGTTAAAATGTGAGGTTTTGCCAGCTCAAGTATCTACACATATTTATGGCCATGGAATAGTCTTTACAAAAGCCTGAGGTTTAAGACATTTTATATTATTAAGCATTACCTAAATTTTTTTCAGTATATTTCAGCAGAAATGACTAGAGATGTTGATTTTACGTTGAGTAAGTACAGGATGAGTCTATTCACATCGGTGACTAGCTTGTTACTAAAAGCCTGGAGCACAATGTTTTTACTAAGATATTTATTATGTCACAGTTAATTTAAAATATGATTCTTGATCAGCTCTAACACATACCTCAACTAGGAAATTTGCAGGAGAACATTTAGACACCAGCTTTACCAACTTTCTTCACCATAACAAAAATGTAGGTTCCTCAGAGAGAAAAATGCCACTAAAATAAGGTGTAAGATATTAATGCCTTAATGCTTCAGTAAATGTAATTCACAACAGGGCTGCAGTCACATCTGCAGAAAGCAAGGCAGAAAGAGCTGTTAGACTTAAAAGCTCTTCCATCTTAGCAGAAGACTAGTCATATTTCTGGAGCAAATTCACTGCTTGTGTCAAACTGCTACAGCGGGTACAGGAGCTGCCAATTAGGTGTGATTTTTCAACAGATGGACTACATCAGGCAACCTTGAGTTGTTGCTCATAGGATTAGTTTCCCTCTGCAGCTAGTTGACATACTGTTCTTATGGTATAAACCTTTCTTTCAACAATTATTCATCAAGAATCAAGTCATGAACAGTAACAGTTATAAGTACTCTTTCCCTAAGGAAACAATTTTTCCCCCTTTATCACGAAATCATAGAATCTCCTGAATTGGAAGGGACCTTTAAGAATCATCAAGTCCAACTCCTGGCGCTGCCCAGGAATCTCCCCATGTGCCTGCGGTCATTGTCCAAACACTTTTGGACCTTCGCCAGGTTGGTGCTGTGACCACTTCCTTGGGGAGCTTGTTCCAGTGCCCAGCCACCCTCTGGGGAAGAAACTTTTCCTTATATCCAACCTAAACCTCCCCTGACACAACTTCATGTCATTCCCTCAAGTCCTGTCATGGGTCACCTCAGAGAAGAGATCAGTTTCTGCTCCTCCTCTTCCCCTCCTTAAGAGGAAGTTGAAGACCCCAGTGAGGTGTCCCCTCAGTCGTCTCTTCTCCAGGGACAACAAGCCAAGTGACCTCAGCTGCTCCTCATACATCTTCCCCTTAAGGCCTTTCACCATCTTGGTTATCCTCCTTCTGATAGACTCCAATACCCTTATATCCTTCTTATACTGAGGTCACTCAAAAAGGCATACAGTTTCTGATAACTTGGACATTTTGGATGGAACTTGATTCTTTCCCAGAATTCCTAATGATAAGAACTCTTTGTTCTTTCAGAAAAAAAAAAGAACAAAAAGAGGGGAAAGAGAATTTCAAAGTAGTGTAGGAACACAGATATACAAGTTAAATATTTATTTGGATTTGCAGAGACTTCTGATAAAAATACTCAGATGGCAGCCAGCAAACAGATTCTGAAATGTGTGAGGTGTTGTTTTTTCTTACCCTTTCAGTTTAAGCATCTGTGTCTCATTTATTCTAGTTTGTAATAACAGTTTTAACAATCCCTTTCAAGCAATTTTTAATGGCTTCTAGCATTTCCTGCTTATCTTAATCTCTTCTCAGAGCCACAAGGTTTTAATTTGCACACATTTCAGTTACTGGTATCCAAGTCACTCTCCACCTTCAGACATTAAATCTTACTTGTGACTGTCTCTGGATCTCCCTTTCACAGAAATGGAAGAGTAATAGGCCTTATGGGTTTTGAAAAGGAAGAGGTCACTTTTAAATATCAGCATAGAAATGTCCATTTAGATACAAGAGAACAGAGAAAGATGTTTTTAAAAGCATGTATTTTAATCTTTTAATTTTCATTCTTTCATTTTCGTTGAAGGGTGTATGTGAATAAGTCATCGTCTTTTTATTGATATAACTGAGTTTTGGAGATGACTTCTCCTTAGGAATATATAAATGTTAAGAAGCATAAGTCTTCAAGGACTGTTTCTTTACAAGAAATCCAAGAAATTACAAAACATGTTTGCATTTTATTTCATTCCATTCTATTTGTTTTTTTCTTACCCCCTCCCAAAGTGGTTTTCTTTTCTCAACATGGCAGTTTCTTTCTTGTTAAACTGAACTCACAGAGTTGCCTAGATGATGCTGTGTATTTCATGACAGTGTAAAATACATGAAAAATCACATAATTACATTATCTTTATAATAGTTGTCTTCAGTGCTTAGTGCTTGAGACTGAAGTAGAAAGCAAATATGATATACGTAATAAGTGAATTATGGACATTGAAGTGATTCTGTATATTTCAAAGACTGTGTTGTAAACATTCTTGACAGAAAATTCTTAATCTAGAGTATGTTAATGCTATATACCGAAAATGTATAAGGTAGTAGAGATATTTCTATGATTTTATGAGTTCAGAATAGACATTTGTTCCAATATTTTTAAAATTTCTAGTTGAATTGCTTTACTTTTAAGTAGAGATATTAATTTCATAAAGTCCATAACAAAAATTTTGCTAAGCCTGATATTTTTATCAGATTGTATTTCACCAGTTACAGCCTGATTATTTTTACCAACAAATTGCTCTGTAAATCTAAGCGGAGAGAAAAAGAACAATTCATCTTTAAATATATTTTGAGAGTGGATGGGATCAATGACTCTTTGAAAAGTATTTATCTTTTCCCTCTGACTGGAAAGTTAGCTGAGGAAGTGAATTTAGACAAAAGAGTAAACTTCTTGGCTGAACTTTACTTCAAACAAGTAAAGTACATGGAAGGTACAAGGATGGCAGTGTCACTAGGCAAAGAAAAATTTAACGCATTACTCCTTACACTCCACCTTATCAATCTGAAAGCTTCTCATACCTTAATACCTTAAAGGGAACCTCTTTTTTGATTGAGGTGTCCTCTCTGGAATTTTATCTCAGAAGCTATTAGAATAAATTCAAAGATTTTGGAATCTAGGCCTAGCTAAGTCCCAAGAAGTCTCTCCATACCCAGCCATAGACCCTACGAGAAAAATCAGAGTGTGCAAAGACATAAGAGTATATACCATATGAATCCATAAAGAATTGCATGGATTTTGGAGACTACTGGTATTGATAGCCAGTAGTTTCTGAACACCAGTAGTTTGTTGGTCTGTATCATAACATAGAAATGCAAAAGCAAATGCATTTGCAGAAATGAAAAATGTTTTATTTTAGGGACATTTTCTGGCCCACTAAATGTGTACTTGCCGTCTAAGCTTCATTAGGATTCTTTCTCATGCTGATTCTCTCTTATTCTACTCTATTGTGAAGTTTATCAAGATCCAAAATATTACAAGAATTTTCTTTCTATTTTGAAGTAAAGTACTTTTAAAGTTCTTCACGGAACTACTCTTCAGCAGCACCACAGTAACTCCTGAAAAACTGCTATCTTTGTTTGGAATTTCTTGTCAATTTAATTTTAATTCTTACCAATTGTTAAGGATTCCAAACTATAAAGCTAACACACACACACCTAATTAAAACTGAGGAAAAGGGAAAAGTTAAGAATTAACTTCTTTGTTAGAGTTTCTGTATTCTTTTCAGCAGGCACCAGTAGTATTTAAAGCAGAGAAAAAAGACACTCTGTGATTGGTTTTAAATGCTCCAATATCTTGAAAGAGAAGTGGGAAAATCATATTTAATATCCTGACAAAAACAAGCTTTCATTTCACCTGTAAGACTTAAAACTCTAGTAAATATTTAGAGGTGGCCAGATGGTAGCAGCAGTTTTTGAGCAGATACTATGATAGTGGTGTTATGTGTCTGATGTTATTAGTCAGTTCTACCTACTTTTTGCAGTCACAGAGATTATGCACCAGAACCACTCTCTCATAACCAATGAGCTGTTGAAGGTATGTTGGATTTCTCAGAGTTTTGTGAGCATCTGTAATGAAGTCTTAAGACAGTGTACCCTCCATAGAGTGAGGACACAATTTGTGTCCTGGGCACATTGCCCTACCTAGACATCAGATTCCTTAGTGTTTTTGTGCTTGTCTTTATTGACATGGAGGGTCATAGGCTTCATTCACAATTCACATGCTCAAATATTTGTGAATAATCCTGTGTTATCTGGTTACCTATTTACCTAAACCAGGAACCAGTCATATCCAAACTTTAACTGACTGCTTTGATATTATGAAATGCTGGATTGTTTCAAAACATGAATATGCTCAAATAAGGCTTTTTAAAATGAATTCTTTTTCAGATCATTCTAGATGGAACCGCAGGCGGTCTGTTGTCTGCTCATGAAATCTGCCAGAGGTTACAACAGCTCAGTTGGAAACTCATCTTCCCAAAATGTCTGACGTGACTCATCAGCCCCTGGAGGGAGGAAATTAGATGCATATTACTTTATGACTTTTATGTAGAGATTAATTTTAGAGACAGCTTAAGTTTAGTCCATTGAGAAAGAACTTCAGATGCACTATTGAGAATTCCAGGCAGCCTGGTTTGCACTGAGCAATGAAGAACACCATGGCTTCCAATAGTCAAGAACTGTTACAAAAACTTTCAATTTTAGAATTAAATATATTTAGATACATTATTAGAGTAAGGAATTTTATAGGGAATAAGTACTTGTTCATCATATTGATGGATAATACCACATGAGCATGAATTAATAATAATATATGTGAACAGATATTTGTTACTTTTAATCTGTTATTTAAAAGATACATTTGGAAAGCTTGATATTGGACTTCACTGAAAAAAATTATTTAAAATTGTGTGGTAACATTCAGCATCCTGTTTGTAAGTACATACAAGCAAATCTTGGGGTGGCAGTTTAGAATGACCAAGGGCTATAGAAACCAGCCTTCATACAAGGGGTTTTATTTAATGTTTATTTTGAAAATACCTGGAGTGGTACACTGGCTGCAGAAATTTGTTTAAGGGAAAAGAACCATGATCTGTATCTTCCAGCTTTATGCACCAAGAGAATTCACCATGAGAAAGTAAAAACCTGTTCTAAGGGCCATATGAGCTTTAAAACTTACAGTGTATTTGCTTGCTCATGAACACCTTTCCAGCGGAATAAAACAAGCAGCTGCACTTGTGTATATTAATTGTCCGTTCGATATACACAAATAAATACATGCACAATACAATGGGATATCTACATTAAAAAATATCCTATAAATGTGTGAGATTATCTGAGATTACTTCTCAGCCTTAGCTGTAGCTATTCCTAACAACATCATTCATATGAGTATGTTACACATTCTCACGTGCACAATAATCCTGACAGGGCCAAGACACAGTTGCTCTGTAAAAGTTGTTCTACAAACTACTGCCTTCCACCTAAACATTTTTGTGAGAAAAAAACTCTAATTCTCTCTAATACCCATGAATCAAGACTTGCAGGGTGATTCATAAGCCCATGCATACACCACTTATGTGTCCCATCTTTTCATTCTGTCAGAGAATTTGTCTGGAATCTCATTGCTACTTCCCCGATGTCTTACATATTGCTTGTCATCCTCAGAGCTGAAACAATGTTCTGAATATCTCAAGTCCTTTGAATTAAGATAATTGTAATGTTTTCTCAGTCTAAAAAGCTGCAACACACCTGACCAGTCAAGTTACAATTTAGTTTTCCCATCTGAACATGTGTATGAAGTTATGAAGGAACAATACTAACTCTCAGTGCACTGCCAAGATTAGTGTCCAGATGTAGCTGAAACAGTTATCTGGATTACACTGAATCCTAAATGCCCACCAAAATTAGCACTTGTCTGACACTGATTCTAGATGACAGTAAAATTAAATGGAACTTGATTCCTGCCTTCAGGAAAGAGGGAGTGCTTCCCAGTAGAGCACCTATGTCAGACAGTGAAGCATCAATAACAAAAATATTGTTTCCATAACAAGCTGTACATTGTGTCCTTCGTTATCCGCCTCACTCCTGATCACAGCAATACTTACATCGCTGACCTCCATATTTCATTGCTGCAACTCATTCTCAGGGACAAAGCTCCATGTAATAACAACTCAGGCAGTTGTAAAACACAGCAGCCCTATGTATTTAGCAACAGGTCATGGTGATAAGTTTGCCCTGGAGTTCAGCTGGCTGTGTGCTGAATGCAGAGTTTGATTTCAAAGTCTGTCCTGATAATCATAGCTTTCTGTGAGACAGGATTTAAGCACCTGAGTGTCATGATACCCCTCTAAATTCTACTACAGCTGTAAAATCCTTGGCAAAATGCCCTGTTCCAGGGCAGGGACAACAGAACTTTTTCAGACACGGGACTTAGACTTTGTAATTTGCTCCCATAGCATGCAGAACAAGGTTTATAAATAAAGGCTCTTTCAGTCTGCCTCTTCCCAAGATCTTTACATGTATACACAAGTATACACATAAACACACACGGATGTGCACACACACTCAAACACAAAGCTTCATCTCCTAAAAGCTGAGGAGCAAAAGAGATGTTTATTTTAAAGACATTGGATACTGTGGTAGTAGAGGAAAGATTTTTCCTCTTAAGAACCTAATTATGTGTTCTCTTTAGTCTCACTGCACTAAAATTCACTGTTCCTCAAGCCTGAAGGTACACCATTATGTGATGTATTAACTTGGTTTTAAAAATGTAGCTTGTCATTTATGACACCTGAAGAGCAATTTCCATGCCTCAACAATAAACAATTTTCTTACAACTTAAATTTCTGTGTAACTAGTAGTCTTATTTGTGTCCCAGATCTTCTACAGTACCATGCTGCAGAATCTAAAGCCTGCTTTCTTAAGGAAACAGTATGTAAGTGGTTGTGCACTCCATCCACCCATCCAGGCCCACATCGAGTCCATTCTTCAGTTTAAAAAAATTGGACAGGAGCTAGAATGCTTTAAGGCAATTTAAATTCTTCATGAAAATTAGCAGTTGCTGAGTGACAGAAATCAGAGAAAAGCATCCTTTGAGGAAAAGGTTTCAGGGTAAGCTTGGTACTTTCTGTGATGCTGGTGGGGCTGAGTGGTTTATTTCTGCTTCTCTTCAAGCTGCAGCAGTTTCTGGAAGGGAGGAGAAACAGTCCATGGAAGGACAGATCCCTGTGGCCTGAAGAGAGGTGTAGAGACATGACCCAAACCCATATGAAACTAGACAGCATTATTTTTTTTTTCTGGATGAATTTTTATTTATTTATGACAAACCCCAGTGATGAACTTATAAGAGGTGTGGAGCTGGAAGACCTTATGTATTCATACAGTAGTAATTTTCCCAAGGAGAGGAAACTAATAGTTCCTAATAATAATGATATATTCTACTAGGATTATTAACTTCTAGCAAAATCTACTTGGATGGGATAGACTGAATATCCTACTTCACATTCTGGAGGCATTTGTATCTCTTCATAAATCTTGTCCCTCAGGTTTTTATGTCATGCTCTTTCGTGACCTCTGAAATAGTTTTGGCAGACTGTATGAAGTTAAGAGTTAGGTAATGTCTCTGTTGAATAAATGAACACAGGAAAAACTAGCACATTTGCTTTCACTGCTAGTGACAGCCAGTATGACATGGACAGGGAGGGAAGGAACATCTTCATTTCCCTTAGATGGATTTTAGAGGGAGCATAGTGGCAGGGAAATTCAGAAAAAGCATGCACAGCCCATTCTACAGCAGTTCTCTGTATAAAATGTGGACTTCAGAACCATTTGTGTTTCACAAACACTAAAGTTATTAGTACAATATAATGTGTCTGCATTTGTTTGAGCATCTTCAAACTGCTTCTGAAATATTGAAGTCAATTATATTGGATCATTTGACGGATGGTGTAGTTTGCATAAGCAAAGAGTGGGAACAAAATTAGAAAAGTAAATACCTGATAATTAAAATATATTCTAATCGAAATGTGGACAAGAAAGCTCCTCTTATTGGTTTTGTGTAACAAAACCCAGTAATTTGCATTGATAAGAATAGCTGCACTTACTATGCATTTTCACAAGCTTCTTCCTTGATTTTGTAATTTGAAATTTTCTGAAACAAAATATATGACTCAAGTGTGTAATCAGTGATGAGGGTACATATGTTACAAGCAAAGTGCAAGCACACAGATTGGATCTGGGATCAGAAATTCTATCAGACTACACCTGCTAATACTTTAATCTACATGTCTTGTAAGATGCTGATGTGTTGCATGAGCGACCTGTTCTCTAACCATTAGTCTGGAGTTTTCCTCTGGATTATCAGAATTAACAACTGCGGTCAACTGGTCTCAAAATCTTAGGACTC
The DNA here is from genome assembly GCA_013400215.1 of Cisticola juncidis. Taxonomy (NCBI): domain Eukaryota; kingdom Metazoa; phylum Chordata; class Aves; order Passeriformes; family Cisticolidae; genus Cisticola; species Cisticola juncidis. The sequence goes on along the minus strand of VXBR01008869.1, from coordinate 114,483 downwards.
GGTTTTGTGAAATATTACAGTGATGGTGTGTTTACCTCTTCCCCTGTGAATACATCTAACACTGATAGCATCACCATTTTAAACACAAACAAGCCACAATCATTTTCCGTTACGTGAGGGTCATATAGAGTAAATCTAGACGATGCAAATACTAGGATAAGTTAATTATATACTGTTATTAATTAAACTATCACAAGAAGGCATTATTCACAGACTTCAAGAAAGAGAAGAAATGAATTGTTTTCTCAGATTGTAATTGCAGTACAAGCAACATATGCATACTTTTGTGTGGAAATAGGCTACATATGGAGATTATTTTACATAAAACAGCTGGCATAGTCACACTTTGCCAGTTTTGCAGCTAGTGAAATCATTTAGGGAATAATTCATTGTTTATGTAGAAATTTTTCCATTTCCTTTGTTACACAGGTATTTTGTGTATTATATATACATTACATTTTTTAAACTTCACTATATAACTTGAAGCATATAGAGCTAAAGATGCCCAATTTTCTATACATTTGTGTCTTGAAGTTTACATCATGTATTGTAACTCCTTAGTGTCTAAAACGGGCATTTCTTGGAAGCATTTTTCTAACTTCAGGCAGTATTAAGGCATCTGTTTCCATGAAGAATTTTTAAGTACGCTATGCCCAAACCAAAGTTGGTTTTTGCTAGTCAGGGATTCAAAAAGTAGTAACAGTGGGAATTCACTCCTAGTCCATATTCGTGTCCTATAGGGATACCAGGTTTAAATGCCTATATTTATTAGTTCAGTTTTGGATGAATGGATCTGCCCCTTAATCCACTGGGTATATTGTTTTACAGTCATTGATTATGGGGCATGAAGACATGGTACATGTTACAAACTGAATATATCTCAAAATAGGTAAAGGGTCATTTGACTGATCTGTGTCCCTTCTTAGTGTATATCAGGTGTATGTTCAAATCAAGAATTGTACTGAGAGAGGGGTTAGTGTCTAATGACTGTTTTGTAAGTAGACCAGTTTATAAAGTAAGATGCAAACTGTAACATTCCACAAACTCTATTTTATATGTTCTAGAAAGTTTAAATCCTTTTCCACAAAGACAATGGGATATCAGACAATCTATGTACTCTGACAAAGAGCTAGTCTGTCAGATATTTCCTTCTGGGACCTAATGGATTAATCACTTCATACCCCGTGCTTCAGCATTGTTTCCATAACTTTAAGGTATCATCTACTGATTTGAATTTACATTTTTAAATACATATTTCATATTTGATGATTAAATGCTTGAATGAGAATTAATTTTAAAGACCATAACATGTTAATTGCATGACTTCAGAATAAAGTACTGTTCCGTATTCAAACTTAGTGGTTGAAGCCGATTTGATCTTCAAAGATCAAAACAATTCAATATAAACAGACAATACAAAAAGCACAAAATCGTATAGGAGCAGCTAAATGGTCAAATAAATTATAGATACCATTCAGAACAGTGTCATACATTTTCAAAATCTCTTGTATCTTTTAGGTCACGAGGATGTTGTATTACCTACTGCTTTGTACAACCTAAAAGTTAATGGTTATACAGAATGAGGCATTTTCTGGTTAGCAAGGGAATTACTTATGTTTAATTGGTCTCCTGGTAATCTGTTTTGTGATATTTTTCTTCAAGGCTAAGCTAATCAGTAGACAAATCCTACCCACAAGCAAAGACTGCAGAGAGCTCTTGTCTTGTGGGAAGGGCTCAATAACTGCAGCTATGCTCACTTCCTAAGACTCTTGGCAAAGCACTGTAGAAGAGTGCTGCATTGACAGGCAAGAGCTGCTGCTTCAATCCCTTCCCCCAGAGAAGATCAGGGACAAGGTGAGTAATGAGAAATGGGTGTTTAAGTGAAACATTCAGTGCAGGACTGTCTGTGGCAGTCGATGCATGCACATTCAGTTACTGATAATCATACAAACCCCCACAGAATTTCTGGGCATCTTGCTTACAGTATTAAAAAATAACTCAGGATCAATTTATACATACATATATATGTTTTTTTATTCTTCTTCTTTTTTTTTTTTAACCTGGACTCGCCAGATGCTGACTCGCAGCGCTGCGTCCAGGCCTTGCTGCCCTTCCTGACACTGGCAAATGTCACAAGGAGCAGAACAGACCAGAACATAAAACAAGAAGAGCTTTCTTTTAAGCGACATGTATCTCACCAGCTCGTCACACCAGATGCAGTGTTACGTCCTTCTAGTGCTGTATTTTCCCACCTTTCTGAGTTCAGTTTTTCCCCTCCCCCGCCGTTTTCCCAGGGAAGCAGGCCAGCCACGCAGCGAGGCAATCCCACCCGACTGCCCCAGCCTGCGTGGTGCCGACCGCACTCCCCCGTGCTCCAACGGGGCTTCATGCCACACGTAACGGGGGCTTTATGCCACACGTAACGGGGGCTTTATTCTCGCTGTCCGCGGGATATGGGGGGACACAGGTTAGGAACACGGTTACGTCTCAGAACACTGCTTAGTCTCAGAATTCCTTGTGTATTCCCCAAAGCTATCGGAAGTTTCGCGTAATCGCCTTTCTGCCGTGCTGTGAAGGTATCACACAGGCCAAGAACAGAAGGAGCAACATGTGAGATTGCAACACACACGATTTAAGTGATTCCTCAGTCTTTAACACTATCGCTGCCTCTCAGGACGCTGTGAGTACTGGTGGGGTATTGTCGCTGTCCCCAGGGTCACGGGAGAGTACTGAGGGGTACTGGGCACACTGTGGGGCACACTGTGGGGCACACTGGGGTACTGCTGCCGTGCCCCGGGATACTGGGGAGCACTAGGGACCAGCGGGAAGCACTGAGGACCCTCTCACTGTCCCCTCACGGCAGGGGCCGGACCCGCACCCCTGAGGGCGTCCCGAGACGCCGCGCGCGAGCACATCCGCCGCGCGCCGCCTACGTGCCTCGCACCCCGTCCCGCGCGCCACCAGACGCCGGGGCGGGGCCAAGCAAGGGCGGACAGCGAGCGGGGTCTCTCTGCGCATGCGCAGGTTGCGCTCCCCGGGGCGCGGGGTGGGGCACGCGCTCG
>VXBR01008869.1:66475-111062 GCA_013400215.1 Cisticola juncidis | reverse complement strand
CGAGGGCGTTGCCGCCGGGGTTGCAGCAGGAGTTGGGGGGTGCCCAGGGTGATGCCCGGCGTCGGCGTGGGCTGACCGACTTCGGGGAGGTTTCCGGGATGATGCCGGGCTCCGGGGGCGCCGCCGGGCCGCTGTGTCCGTCTGTCCCTGGGGCTTCCCGGGGCCCTGGTGGGACAGAGCCGACGGCCGGGGTGGTGAGCGGGGTCGCGGCCGATGTACCCCGCTGTGCCCCTGCTGCCGGCCGCTCTGCCCTCCCGCCACCTCCATTACCGGGCCCCCGATCCCGATGGAGCCACCGAGCGGCACCGGTTGGGAGAGGGGCACCAGTCGCGCCACTGGACATTTGTCATTTGCAGGCTGCCGAGAGAGTTGTGTAGTAAGCATGTTTGGGTTTTACCCTCGGAGGATTTCCAGCAGTCCTCAGCAAACTGCAGTCTTTTTCTTGCTGTGTGTAGTATGAAGATTAGAGAAGTGCCTGCTGAGGATAACACAGTGTTGTGAAAAATTCCCTCTGTGTCTTAGAGTGGACTGATTCGCATTTCCTCCGTTATCTTGCCTCACATCCTCACTCCATCCTTACGTATTTTTCTCCATCCAGATAGCCAAATCTCATTCAGTCTACCCTTCTTGTTACAGTTTTTAGAAAAGCCTTTTTCTTCCGTCACTACGAAACCTTTAATGTAAAGGGTCATTACTGAAGGTATACTAAGGAAAACAAGTATCTCTGAGAGTTGGTATATGCACGCAGTGTCTTGTCTTCATCTCCATCATGCTCAGTGACCTCACGCGGTTCTCCCTTTACCCTGTAGCTGTCTCTTTCCGGTGTTCATCTGCCACCGGTGGGCTGAAAGATGGTACCTGCAGGAGTTACTTTCACTGCCAACAGTCTGTGAAGTCCATGTCATGAGCTCATGCTGTTATGCCTTTATTTCAAATAAGTCCATTACATTAATTTGTCTTCACATTAGTTTATGTCTGTCAAGTCTGCTGTCTCTTACAACTGGAAATATTTCAGGTCTCCGTTAGTTCGCAGCGCTTGGACTAAACTTGTACGTGTGCTTAACTTACGTAGCAAGGCTGCAAAGCCTTGCTTTGTAAAAAAATTGGGATAAAATGTACAGTATCTACAGCAATGCCTATGTGCTTCAGTTGGTCACCTATCTCCTATGGAATTCCTGTCCAGACATTTTTTACATGTTTTTATAGGTCTGTAGTCACAGTTCAACAAGTTTGTCAGCCTGCGTTGATTCTCATGTAGGTTCCTGTTGCTGAGGTGTCCCAGTATTCCCTTTTATGCAATGGTTAGGGGGGAAAAAAGGTCTCTCACAGCTCAACTGTAAGACTTTTTCTTTTCATTTAGCTTTTTGTGAGAAACTATTTCTTGTTATTGAGTATAGAGGTTGTCCTCTGTGTGCATCTAAGCCGAGGAAAAGCAGACTGGGTTTATTTGGTTACTTTTCCCTAACTGCTTCTGTACAGACAGGTCTGGGACACTGAATCAGTGAGCAGTATTGCACATCGTTTAAGGTGCTCATGACTGATGTAGTGGTAGCTGCAGTTTCTCATGAGAATGCATATTTTGCGTGATTGGTACTTGTGTCACTCTGGATATGCATTTTTAAAAAAATTAGCTGTGAACTCGGTGATTGTAATAGCTGCAGAAACACCTTAGTGTTTATCCTTTTGGAGAAACTTACAGGTACTCAATAATTCTTGGCATTTGTGACAATTCTAGAATTTCTGTTGTAGGACTGGTGCATTTCTAAGATCTGTCTTTCCCCTTAAAATACTGCCTTGTGAGGAATTGCAGCAATAAAACTTGGTGTCGCCAGGTAGACAAAGCCCAACTTGCCTAACTATGTGTGTAGCAATATTGAGTTAAGCTCTTGCTGTATGGGCAGGAATACAAGATTTGTGCAAGAACACATTGAAAAGGTCTCTTAGAATTTTTCTTGTGAAATAGAAAATAAGAAAGCAAAGGAATTGTCCTTGCTGCCTATTTCTTAAAGTTTTTTAGCTAACTTGTAAAAATTTCTGTATTTGCATTCTGCTGTGACTCTGGTCTCAGATCTTTTTTCTTCAGACTGGAGTTAATTGCAGCCTCACTGAATATGTTATGTGAAGGTTCAGAAGACTCTTATCCTCACTGTTGGGGACAGAGATCACTTTGTAGCAAAATGTGAAGTGTCCTTCCCCTGCGATTGTGGGCAGCTTGGGAACACGATGCGTTTTGCTTTCTGGTGGTAGCTGCAGTCCATGCTCTCTGTGTCTCTGTTTCTCCTTGGAAGGCTTCAGAAGCTGCTCCAAGGCAGCTGATCTCAGAAATGAGCCCAGACACACTGTGTTTGGGTTTGCAGCTCGATTGTGTTGAAGGGCCACGCAGAAGTTCATGTGAAAGCCTCCTGCTGGGATACAGGCAAAGAGTGAAAGCAAAAGAGCATAGGAGAGGTTTGGCTGCTTTGGTGCTTGGAGCTGCTGGCTGACCCAGATGTGTTGGGGGTGGGGGTTGGCGTTGAAGGGGCTCAGGCTTGGATGATCCTGGGGGAGGCTTGTGGTGTGAGGGAACCACCACCAAAGGAGGAACATGGTGCTCTCATCCTCTGTTGTGGACCTTCAGATGTCCAGACACTGGCTATCTGAAATACAGAAATTCAATTGCAAGGCAATGTTGGAGGCTCAGATTTGGGCAACCGCACCTGGGCTTGTTGCCTGCCTGTGTTGAGCAAAAGAGATGCAGGTCTGTAAGCTTCAGGAAGATAACTGGTGTCTGTACTCGGAAGCTTCAGGTAACAGTATAGCACAATTAATGAAAATTGTGGGCCTAATCAGTCCTGCCTGATCACCAAGACAAGAGAGCAGTTGGGAACGTAGCTGTTTCAATCAGTGTGTTTATGTATTAAGACAGAATATGCAGTAAGTAACAATGCAGAAATGGTGGTACCTTTGGGCTCACATCCTAATGAGATGAGATTTGTTCTGTGTTTAAGGAGGGTGAAAATGAATCACTGGCATATACCAATATGTACTAAAATATGATACGGATGATAGTATATATTATTACCTATGATATACACAGTAGAATCACAGTATCCTGCAAGAGGCAGAATACCAGTAATCAGGGTGACTAGCTGACATTTCTAATAAGCCATAAAGGCCCTAGGCACCTGTAGCTTAAACCCCTCTGTGGCCTTTCTTTGGACACCAAATAAGTTGTATTATACAAACTATGAAAATGTTGCAAAGCCAAAGCTGCAAGGTCGCAATTCCAGAATTCTTTCTCTCTGCAAACAGAGATAGGAGAGGTAAAGAAGCAGGCCAGAGAGCAGAAGAGCAAAACTGATGCGGGAGAAATGGAGAGCAAGGGCCACTTTCACAGATCTGCTAAATACTCTCTGGCGTGTTTAGTAGGTTTGTGAAGGATGAAATATTCCATTGCCTCTCTACATGCATGTTGTCCATGCCTGCTCCAGGCAGTTGTTTTTATCTATCTTGTGGCAGATTCTCTTACATGCTTACAAATACGTTAAAATCTGTTTATATATAACTCTACATAAACACATCTGACTATCATAATTCGTAGTCGAATTCTGACCTAGTCTGAAAAGTGTAATTAAGTGCTATATATTCTGTTGTACAGAGGAGGATTTCAGAGTCTTTCATTCAGAAGGGGGATTAGAGACCTGTAAAAATTGATTTCTAATACTGCAAAACAAAAATGCTCTAAAATGACCCAGCAATTTTAAAAGAAGTGCTACATCAGTAATTTTTTTTTTCATCATATCATGCAAGCAATATTTTTCTTTGCATTTATGAAATTTAAAGGGGCTGCTGGATTTCTGAAACTTGCAGTTACCAACTTTAAGTTATATTAATATTTCTCCCAAGTCCCTACAAACAGTTTGCTTACCAGAAGTAACAGCAATTTGCATTTCTTGTGACATGGTTTATTTGGATAAGCATCTAAATATGACTAGTTACAGCAGTGAATGATCCAGTCAGGTAATACTGAAGGGTATTTCATGTTCTGTTTATTTCCCTCTCAAGTAAATCCAGGTAGAGGAAGCACTGCTGTTGTCCTTATGTAAACTAAGAATATAATGTTTCAGTAATAGATAAAGCTCATTTCCTGACTTCTGGTTTCTGTTTTGTTTGATAGTGCAGATGTGATAAGTTGCTGACTTCTCACAGCTGTAAGGTATTGAGGGAAGATGAACAATTTACCTATTGAAACACCTTTTATACACAGTTCTAATTATCTCTGAAATGCATTGTCATATGAAAAGTTGTGTTTGTCTTGGTCGTTATTGGAAAGAAGTTGTACAGTGTGGACTAGAGTTGATATTTTGTTCTTCCTGGTTTATGTGTCTTTATTTGGAGCAGGGAGGGAGAGCAAGTTGGAGGTTTGGAACAAATTTAGGCTCTTCTGGGCCACTGCAACTAATTGCTAGGGGTGGTTATCTCAGTGATGTGAAGTTCATACAACTTTATAGAAAACTGGTGTCTGCTTAGGGAAAAGGTAACCTGTTGTCAGGATATTGCCTCCCCTGAAAGAGGCCAGTGTGAACTCGCACAGGTGGTGCATAGGGCAGCAACAACATCCTGAGCAGGGCTGGCCAGGAAGGAGGGAAGGAGTGTTGCCCAGCAGGTAGGTGAGCTTCAGCTGGGGCTATGTTGTGCACCAAAACAACCCCACAGAGCTGGGGACGGGGTGTGTGGAGGGGTGTGTAGCAGAATGGTATCCTCCCACCCTCCAGCTCCTAATTTACATGTGTACAGCACCAGTTGTTGCTAGCCTGTGCAGTAAAGTTTTCATGTCTCTTAAAAAATTCCCTCTTGTGGGAAATGTACTGTTTTACCTTTAACTTGATAGGTGATGGATTTTTGTTTTTATTTACAGAAAAATTCTTTCCTATTTTTTACATTCAGTGGTGAAAGATACCCTCCTGGTATCACTTTGGAATTCCTTTTCCTAGGTACTAGTGTTACAGGCTTGTAACTCTCATACCACCACCTGAAAACACAGTTTTGGAAAATAGTCAGGTATTTTGTTCTTAGATTTCTGGTTTAGAAGACTGGACTTCAGTGCTGACACCTGTGATCCTCTCGAACACTTACTTAGAAAGTGCCAGCCAAATATTTTCAGAACACTGGGATTTTTGCAAATGGAAGGAAGGCAGCAGAATGAAAAAGCAAGATGCTAACTTCAAAGTTCAGCTGAATTCTAATTTTAAAATGAAATTTGTTAATTTAGCAGACAATGAAAAAAATGTTGCTTTTCTGAAAATGAGTAAGTATTAGGGCATTTAACCCTATGTCCTCTTGTGGATCCAGATGTACAGGGTGTATTTGAGGGCAGTGTCTTTACATAGAAACTTCTTTAATGCATGAGATGACACTGAAGTTTTTCGTTGTTCTGTTGAATTCAGACTACCCATCTCTTCTTATCTTGTGGTATGAATTTTTTCAGTAGATTTTTTACGGACCACATAAAGTGTTTTAAAGCTGTTAAGACTGTACTATTCTCTACCATATCCTCAAAAGAGGGACAAGTACTAACTTAGTTTAGTCAATTGAAGCATCTAGAATTCAAGGCACAGGTTATATTCCACTAGGATTATATAAACTAAAGACACTTTTTTTCAGGAATGAAAATTTTGAACTGATCTATTAGAAACAGATGGGTGTCAAAGCTTTCCAAGCTACACAAACATGGTATGCATTTGTTTATCTTTACCTTTGGAAACTGATATGTTTGTATCAGTGTTAAGTCACTTTACTTATATCTGCTTTATTAAAAAGTTCCTTCTGTGTTGTTCTAAGAGGGGTCTGGAAAATGATGGAAACTATTAAATGCAATATAGTAATTATTCTCTCCATAAGATTTGTTTCTTCCAGAACACCATTCAAGTATACTCAGTCACATATAGCAAATAGATATAAAAGTAGGGCATTTCAGTCTAATACACATAAATTAAACTTCTGTGACTGTATCACAAAGCATTTGATGCTTTATGCAGCTGAAGAAGGCTGCTTCTTGGAAGTGGCTTTAATGCTGGTTTTAAACTGACTTTAATGCTGTCTTCATTAGTTGTGATTTACAGCATCACGTTGGTGTTGTGCTGAGTTAATAAAAATGATTGAATTGCCCGGATTGCACAAGTTTTCTAGAAATCCGTTAGTGCAGGAAGCAGTTACCACTGTTTATTTGCTCTGCATTAGCCTTTGAATTGCATACCACTATTTGTAGTCTTCAGATGCAGTTAAAATGACAATAATGCTTTAATGTGGTAGATGAACAATTAGAAAACATTTCTCATAGCATTTTTACTTTTGTTCATGTATGCATCAAGGTCTTGCCCTAAAGCAGCATTTCTGTAAAACTTCAGGAACATAGTGTTGCAAGTGAAGTCAGCTATTGCAGAAGTAATGGTATACAAAATGCTACAATATCTATACTTCACAGTCATTTTTCTACAGAGGATACCTTAGTCTACAGCAGCATTTGTAGGCCTGCTGTGACTGTGTAATAAAAGACAGGGGTCTAAATTACTGAAGAAAAAAGTGAGGAAAATACAAGGAAAAAGTATTCCTAGCTAAAGTAGCCCACTGGACTTCTGCACTATGAGGGGTGATGCTGCAAACTTGTAGAAACATAGCAAATAGCCAGGAACAATATTGGGAAAAATCTGAACAATTGACAGCAAGTTAGTAAATCAGTCAGTAGTGCTGGTCTGGTAACTCTAGCTTTCTTGCCTTTCCTGTGTGGTAAGTACTGACTTAGTGCATTGGTTAACTTAGCACATTTTTTGAAAAGCAAGTGTCTGATAGTCTGTATAATATGTAATAATCAAGACTGGGAAGGGAGGAGGAATTTGATTTAATGCTATGACGTGCAACTCAACAGTAGTTTGTATTAGAAAATATGATTAATGTTCAAGGCCTTACAGAAAACTTAAACCTCAGCCTTGATACTTCTGATCCATAGTAGGAGATTGTTTGAGAAACCTAATTGGTTTTTCTGATGCTTTAGTTAAAGCAAATACACACTATTAAAGCCTTCCTGTACAAAAATGATTTGCCTTTGTGGATCAGATTTTTTAGCTATTAAATTATCAGAATCCAGTGCATTTTAAGTTTACAGGACCTGCAGCTGCTCACTGAGATTGGTTGTAAGGTTCACTTTAGAGAGGGTTTCAGAGCACTTGTGCAAGACTGAACGAGCTGAACAGCAGGCCCTTGAAAGGAGCTGCGTGTCCCAAAATGAGTTAATCCACTGGCACCACAAACATAATTCTACTGAAACTGGCCCTGTTGTTAGCCAAAGGTTGAGTGTATTTGGTTTGTGTGGCCAGGTTTTAGTACTGGGGAGGACTACAGGTATGGTTTCTGTAAGAAGCTGCCAGAAGCTTCCCCCATGTCTGACAGAGGCCATATAGATCCAAGGTGGACCCTCACCGGCACTGGTGAGGCCATTTAGAGGTGGTAGTGTTGTCTTGGTTGGTAACATATTTAAAAGGGGAAAAAATATTACTGTGCAAATGTAATTGCTCTCAGAGAGGAGAATAGTGAGAATGTGTGAGAAAGAGCTCTGCAGACACAAGGTCAGTGAATGAGGAAGGAGAGGTAGTGCTTCAGGTATCAGAGCAGAAATTCCCTGCAGGACACAGTGAAGCAGCTGTGCCCCTGCAGCCCCTGGAGGTCCAGGGGGGAGAGGAGATCCATCTGCAGCCCCTGGAGGAGCCCACAGTGGAGCAGGGAGATGCCCAAAGGAGGCTGTGAGCCCATGGGAAGCCTGTGCTGGAGCAGGCTCCTGGCAGGACCTGTGGCCCATGGACAGAGCAGCCCACACTGCAGCAGGTTCCTTGGCAGGGCTTGTGACCCCACAAGGGGCTCACAGTGGAGCAGCCTATCCAAGGGACTGCACCCTGTGGAGGACCCAGACTGGAGCCAATTGTGGAGCCCTTGGAAAACGCATATGTTGGAGAAATTTTTGAAAAATTATCTCCCATGGGAAGGCTCCCAGGCTGGAGTAGGGGAAGGAGCTCCTCTACTTGACCAGTACATGAAACAACTTGAGATGAACTGACTGGATCCCCGTGCTCATGTCCCTGTTCTGCTGAGTGGCAGGGAGGGAGATCTGGGCCAAATGGAGGAGGGAGGAAAGATGTTTTTAAGATCTGTTTTAATTATTCTGACCTGATTTTGATTCATAATAAATTCAGTTCATTTCCTGAAGCTAAGTCTGTTTAGTCTGTGATGGTAACTGGGTGTAATCTCTCTCAGTTTTTATCTCAACTTGTGAGTCTTTCCTTATATTTTCTCTTCCCTATCTTGTTGTGAAGGGGTTTCATAAGAGCAGTTTTGGTGGGCACGTGGCATCCAGCAAGTCAGGGTCAACGTGCCATATTAAGCCAGTGACTTATCAAAAGGCATTATTCAATAAGCCTGGAATTTTTCAATAAATACTTATATTTGACAAGGTTTTTTTTCTAAATATGGTTGCATTACTGTTTTGAGTCTTTGTCTATAGCCAAACCATATGAGATCTGAACATGTGTTTACTATTTCTAATACAAGAACAATCGGACCACATTTCCCCTTTTAAGAAACTAGGCAACTTCTGTGGAGGGAGGGATATTAAGGATCTCTCTCAGCCTGTCTTCACAGGAGAGGTTCTCCATTCCTCTGATCATCTTTGTGTGTCTCCTCTGTACTCACTGCAACAGGTGCCCTTCTGGTTTTGGAACCCCAAAGCTGGGTGCAGAGCTCCAGGTGGATCTCAGCAGAGCAGAGGGGCAGAATCCCCTCCCTCACCTGCTGCCCGTGGGGCTCTGGATGCAGCCTGGAGTGTATTTCTGGGCTGTGAGGTCACACTGCTGAGCCATGTTGAACTATTCACTCACCAACACCTTCCAGTCCTTCTCCATGACTGCTCTCAATCCCTTCGTCCCCCAGCCAGTATTGATATTGCCCCAACCCAGTTGCAGCCTCTTGCATTTGGCCTTGTTGAATTTCATGAGGTTTATACAGACCCACCCCTCAAGCCTGTCAGGGTCTCCTGGATGGCACCTCCACCCTCCAGCATATCAACTGCACCATATATCTCAGTGTTGTCAGCAAACTTGCAGTCACTGGTGTGAATACAGCAGTTGAAGCTCACTTGTTTTCTGCTGTAAATCAAGGGTAGCACATCTATGTGCTGTCCTGTGCTTACTGTGAAAGTTAGTGTCATGTCTAAACCTGGGTATCTTTGGTGTACAACCACCAAATCCAGCTTCCCCATCAGTTCCAGCTGATGCCTGATAAAAACACGAACCATTCAGAATTGTGGTTCAACTTTGCTGTGCCTGCCCTAGCAGACCATTTTCTGTGGCACACTTGAAATGTGTCTCCAAGGGACAGATTTCTGTTGGGCATGTTCTGTTCTGCAAGTTCTGAGCTCACTGCTCAGTTTATCAGTTTATTTTGTTGGTGTTCTATTATCTAAGTTTCAGAAGCTGAACCATGATTTAATCCCATGTACTTTTGTGTGGAATATTTTCATGTTTTGAAATAGAGAAACTTAATATTTCATTTGAGCTCCTAAGAAATCCAAAAGTTGTGTGAAGAAAACTGCCTTTGTTTTTAGCATCACAAATCAAACTTTGTTTTAACTAGTTAACACTAGTGTATAGGATAATTACTTGCTTGTAGATTGACAGACTTTGATAATTAAGGAAGTTCTGAATGAAAGTTGTTTAGTCAGGAAAGCTAAGAGAAGTGTGTGGCTTGAAACACATCCTGTATTCAAAGCTGTTTCTAGTCTAGAACTTAATGTATTGAGAAAAATATTGTTTTCTAGGAATCTCTTAAAATTTTGTTTCTTTTAAAGTTTAAAGAACAAAACTGAACACTGACTTTGGCTACACTTGGGACATGTGGTTAAATCTCAAGTGATAGTTTCTGAAAATACAGGACCTAAAATGCTGTGCTCTGCTCTGCTTAGAAACAGATTGTTATGTTAGTGCTCATCGTATTTTTGTCTTTAGGTTAAAATTAAATTTTTTTTCTCTTCAGCTGTTGATCTCTAAATCTGCTTGTATTTAGTTGTTGTTTCTGTAGCAATTAGGTAGATTGTAAAGCAATGATCTGTTTTTATTTTCCAGCTGGGGTGCATGTGTTAACAAGTTCATTGTAGAAATTTGAGAGAGTAATTCTTTCTAGATCTGTGCTTTTTGTTGTTGTTGAGTTTTTGTTTCTTTTTTTTTCTTCTTATTCTTTCTCTTCAGACTTTTAGTTTAACTCCTGAATGACCAATATTTGTAAAACAAGTGATTGGTACACTGAGGCATTACCTCCACCCTAGTCCAGTTTAAGGCTGCGTGAAAGTTAGTGCTGTAAATTAAGCATAAGCCTAGTAAATGAGAGTATATATGCATTCATATTAGGCCAAAGTACATCTGCAAAGTTCCATTTACTCTTACCAGACAAGTCCTGGGAAGGGCCAAAAGATGATCATGGGGCTGGAGCACCTCTCCTGAGAGGAATAGACAGTTTTAGCTGTTCAGCCTTGAGAAGAGAAGGTTCTGAGGAGAGTTTATAGCACCTTCCAGTACCTGAAGGGGCTCCACAGGAAAGCTGAAGAGGGACCTTTTGTCAGTAAGTATATTGATAGCATGAAGGGAATGGCTTTAAGCGGAAAGAGGGGACATACAGCTTAGCTGTTAGGAGGAAATGCTTTACTGTGAGGTCCTAGCACAGGTTGCCCAGAGAAGTTGTGAATGCACCATCCCTCAGAGTGTCCAAGTCCAGACTGATGGAGTTCTAAGCAGCCTGATCTAGTGGAAGGTGTCCCTGTCCAGAATAGGGTGGCTGGAGCTAGATCTTTATGGTGTCTTTGAACCCAAATCACTCTGTGGTTCTACTAGGATGAGATGCAGAAGATGATTAGTTGACAGATTTACTCCAGACAATATCCATGTTTCTGTAAGAGACCATACTCTTTTATCCTAATGCTTAATGATCAATGCCATTAGGTCTTGGCTATGGCTTTTCCTTTCCCATTTTCTAAATCAAGAGTCATAATCCACATATCTTGGCAACCATGGGTATTCTGATATTACTTGGCTTTGTGTTGGCTTCTGTATTTGTGTCTAGAACCCATGTCCTTGTTGTGCAGCTTTGCTCCTGCAGGGCAAATGTTACTAAGGACAGCAAACCCACAGTTTAAACCAAATTAGATGGGACTTGCCGGAGTGCAGGCTAAGACTACAGAAGCAAGGCAGTCAAACCAAAGTCCCTTGAATAAGTGACTATAACAGGAACTTTGTGGAAAATCATTCTTTTCTTAAAGAAGGATCAGGTCAGGATATTGAAGAAGAGCTATTCTTAGATATTTGTTTTAGACCTTTTCTCCTTCAGTCCAAGGAAAAATAGCTCCATTCATAGAAAGTGTTCTGTTCCCCTGAGTACATTTTCCACTACAAGCTCTTCTGGAAGCCTACTTTGCATTGCATTTCTGCTATGAGGTTTAAGACTACTACTGAAGTTGTGCCTGAATGTATTTGTGTTTAATTTGTCTCTGTTTTCCTATGCTAATGCACTTTTTGCTAGAATAGCTCTTGTACACATATTCATGCATTTTATTTTGTGTGGTATTAAGGTCAGATTAACAGGCCTAATTTTAAATCAGAGCTTCTTCCAAAAGAAGAGCTTGAAAGTTTTCTTCATGAAGAATCTAATACCTCTGTGCCTTTTTGAGGAGTCACTTGACAAAACCCAAGCCTGGCATAGGTTTGGGGGCCTGTGTGATGATTTGCCTTGGAAGCCAAGCTGTCCTTGTGCTGTCTGTACATCCCAAGTGCCTTCAAGGCTCTTTAGGGAGGTCATCATACACACAGCAGCTGCATGATCTTTGCCTTCAGCTCTCTTGAGGTAAAAAGCAGATGCTAGTTTCAGTTTGGTCTTACACTTTGCCCTGGGTGCAGACCTCTTTCCAGCAGCAGCATTTGTCATAGTGCTAGCGTGGCACTCAGGTGCTGGATATGAGGCAGGAGCATAAGCAGTGAAATACAGGTATGTCTGTCTGAATACTGAGAGATTTTTCACTGTGAGGGTGACTGGACATTGGCACTGTTTGCCCAGAGATGTGGTAGAGGCTCCATCTGTGAAGTTCTTCTAAAGCCATCTGTATCTGGACAGGTGGATTCAGGTGGCCCTGCTTGATCTTGAGGTTGGACCAGAAGACCTCTAGAGGTCCATTCTAGCTTAGCTGTACTGTGATTTTGTGCCTCTGAGCGCTGGGACTGTAGGCATTTCCCTGGTTCTTTGGAGTAGTTGAGTGAGAGGAGCTGATTAGCGTTCCTGATGGATATACTTGACTGTGGTTAGGCTCAGTCAGGCTTCTCCTTTGTGAGTCCTTAGATAAATGACCTTGCAAGCTATTAATCTCTGAGCACAAAGAGATGCGGCTGGAGATGAACAAACTGTTGTTATCTCTGGAGCCTTTTGCAGATCAAGACAATTGATTAACTCTATGGATGTAGCACAGCCATTTAAACTAAAGGCCCTAACTTTTCATTTTTCTTGCTCAGTAATGTGTGCTTACTTGTTCTAGAGCTAAATTCAAAGAGGAGATCTACACATTCAGTGCCTGTCCTACAGTGCTGCTGAAGTGGTTCATCCAGTTGTCAGAATACTGATAGTTTATTTGCTGAGCAATCTCTTCCGTTTTCTGGAGCTGTTGATGAAATAATTTAACTCAGCTGTGGCAAATGTAAATTTTGACTCTGTTCCATAACAGTGGCACTACCCATAGCTCTCCTTCCTGGTGATGCTAGGGAAATGTTATCTGTTGGCTTACCACTGATGTTGGTGACTCAAAAACCTGCAAATGATAACACAGAAATATTACACTGTTATTGTTCTAACATAAAAGCTCTCTTCCATCCAGTTGAAAGATAGCATGCTGGCAAGTTAGCCAAATGAATGAGGAACATAAAATTGCAAGATGGAGTTTGTGGTTTCTATGTTGTGTGGAACCAAGAGGAGCCTGAAAAAAGTGTGCTGCCACAGCAGTCTACTTGTCAGGTGCTTGTTTCATTTGCAGCAGATACTTCTAGAGGAACCTTGATTTTAGTAATGGTGTTTCTGGAAAATTGTTTGATTGTGGATTTCTTATTCTTGTGGTAAAGCAAGATCAGTTTGTGCTTTGAAGGTGCAATTGAAAATTCTTTTAACAAATTAGACCTGTGGTGCTCAGTGGCAGATGTCTGTGGGAGGCAAATAACTCCTTTATCTTTTCCTTTCTCCTCCAAGTGAAGCAATGGGCAGTGCTGTAACTGGCATAGCCCTGTGTAACTTTTCCCTCCCCAGAGCCCAGAGGGGCATCGTTCACATTCCCAGTGCAACACCACGACTCAGCAGGACCAAGAGGTTTCCAAAGTGCACAGCTTAGGAGTAGAAGCAAAGGGTTGAAGCATGCAAGGCAATTAATGGGGCATGACACCCATACTGTATCCCAGTAAACCAATGCGAACAAGCTTTGGAAAAACAACCTGCAATATTTATCTGTATGTTTTTTGGTCATCCACATGCCTGTGTCTGTGTGCATAGCTGGCAGGCAACTACTCCCACTGTCTTGCTTTAGTTCTGTAGATGCATCCAGGCAGCCTGTGAATCTCTGTTCGAAGTGGTTTCCTGATTCCAGCTATAAGACCACCTGAAGATTTTGTTCCTGCAAGTTAATTGCCAATTGTAAATACACTGAACGGAATGGCAATGCAGTTCTAGAGCAGCCAATTACATTATTTTCTGTAACTTCTTTGGTGCTGAGTCTATTTTACATGCTTAGGTCATGGTTGGGTTTCTTGACATGAACAGGTGTCAGATGAATAAAGATTTCATTTCCTGGGTATTGGATTGAGGTTGACCTCAGTTGTCATATCCTGACAGTCCTCTCCCCTTCTATCTGGAGTTGAGAAGTCTGTGGAAATGGGATTAGACAAGGCTGTCTGGCACCAGTTTCTCTTGGAATGGTATAAAACTTTGAATAAAGGCACTCAAAAAAGTTGCTGGAAGTGCCTGTTTAGAGCTTCTGGCACAGATGAATTCCTCTACACAAACTCTTGAAGTTCTGTTTCTCTGCTGATGAATTGGTTTTAACTGTTCAAGGAAAAGGAAGCAGTGACAGTAGAATTGTAGATTAATTCAGGCTAGAAGGAGCATCAGGAGCCTGCTGCTCAAAGCCGGATCACTTTCACTATGAATGTATTTATAGACTCCTTTTGCTTAACATCCTTTGCACCCTCTTTCTTTCACTTTCTTTATCTCTATGCACACACATATTTGGCAGTATCAGCCCCAGATGAGGCCCCCCTCACTAAAAAAGATAAAGAATGGATGGTGACTGAATTACTCACACAAAAACTTGTTGAAAAACTAATCTGCAACAAGTCAGTAATCTCACCTGCCTGCTTATGGGTGTATCTATATAAACTGCAAAATGTTTCCATGGTCTGAAAAGTGTGTTGAGATTAATTATTCCAGTTCTTCAGTTTCTAGGAAGGATGAGACTAGAATGCACCTGCACAGTTTGTCTTGTTATTTTGTCAACTTGTTTGAAAAATGTGGTATATAATCCAGGGGACAGTATCAAAGGTAGTAGGTAGATTGTCCGTAAGCTTTTTTTTTTATGCAGAGAAAATGTCACCTTTGTCAGCACTTGGCAGTCTTCCATTTTAGCTCAAATACAATTTGAGGGGTAATGCTGTAGGTATTTCAGGCTCTGCTTTCTTAATTGTCATTCCTGTTGCTTTTTTTGTTGTCCGTCTTCTCTACAGCACAATTTAGAGCTGAGAGAGAAATATAGTTAATGTAACTGTATGGATTCATGTAGAGTTAAAATCAGTTGGCAGATTCAGGGGAGCAAAATGTCTGAAGCTGCATGGAAGCCGATGTAGTATGTTCATCTGCATATTTGTGTAGTCTGCAATTCTTGACTGCTGTGGCCATTTGATTAATTTAATGAACTAAAGAACTTGTCAATATAACCTGCTGTGTATATAGAAGTGTAATTAATGGAAGGCTTATAAAAACATATCTCTGCTGAGAGAAAATACATTCTTTTTTATAGCTTCTATTTGCATTGCTCAAGAGCACTTACTGTACTTAACTTCTACAAAAACCATTTGTGTCTTACAGCTTGCCTTGAAGGGATCTAACTATGCTGGTCTGCTGGAGCGGCATCGCATTCATACAAAAAACGTGGAGCATGTTGTAGACAGCTTACGGTAAGACTGTGCGGGTGCTGAGGGTTTCAGACACCGTGCAAATACCCGTGGACTGTGTGAAACAAAAGGAAGCCTCATGTTACAAATACTAGTAAAATAGCAGTACTGAAAAGAGGGGTGCATATGAGCACCTGAAAGAACTGTCGTGGAACTGGATTAGTTCAGTTGACTAGCATGTTCTATTATCATCTTGAAAATGAACAAGAAAGTAGTGTAGGATTTGTGTGTCAAGTGTTTTTAAGCCAAATATAACTGTAATTACTCCTTAGCTGCATGACAACTTTTTGGAAGGCTGTGACAAGGAACAATACAGGATAGAATTCAGACTTTTTCTGAACTTTACAGGAACGAAAGGATAGAAGTTCGTCTTGTTAAGCGTCGAGAGTATAATGAAGAGACAGTTCGGTGGGCAGACGCTGTTATATCAGCAGGAGGTATGACTTTATGGAAGGGAAGTATTTGTTTCAGTATGTTTTCGTAGATATGTTTCTTAAATGTACTTCGCAGTGTTTGAAGCAACTGGAAATACGCAAATTCTGGAGAAATTGCCAGTCTAATTGTCAGAAAATATGACAAAAAGCTGTATTTATGACCATCTTGTCTACCTCAAGTATCTATAATTGTGGCACATGGAAGGAATCCCAGTGCATGGCCACTGAAAAAGTTTTTAATGTGTGAAACAGTATAAACCGTGGCATTTCCTGTAGTTTTCAACTAAAGAGGATAAAGTGCTTGATGTCGTCTAATTTTATGTAGCCCTAAAACCTACTCATTGTTTTTTGGGATGTGAGGTGTAGACTAACATACTACCTCATGGTCCCCTTGCTCAAACTGTCTTTCTTGCTTTCACACTTAATCCAGTGACTGGCGTATCAAGTTGGATGGTACAGGTAAAACTCTGCAGCTTCTGAGCATCTTGTGCCACTGATAAGTGTTTTCCAGATGAACCAACAGAGCAACTAACCTGATTGTTTATTTTTAATATTGGTTTGCAGCAGTTCATTCAGTGTTATTTTTTGGGATATACTGCAAATACAGCATTGTGTTGCTGGGCTCTGACATAGTGTTCACTCATCTGTGGCAGATAGGCTTGACCACAGCTTTTTCTCTTCCCACTAGTCCAGTTTGCCCTTAGGTACTGATCATCATGAAGAGTGGGTAGGAAGTTCTATTCCTGGAGCATCCTACTACACTCTTGTAGATTTCAAAGAAGTTCTCTGAAGCGTCAGTTTGTCTGTGGCAAAATTTTTCATAGTTGAGGCAAACAGCTGGGAAGTGATACATCATTGGAGGTTTTCAGAGCTTATGTCTTTGTGCTGTTCGGAGCTTGTATCTTCATGCAAAGACTGAATGAGGTTATAGTTTTCTTTCTGTTTAACAGAAACCAGTATCTGGAGAAACCAGTATACATTTAAAGATTTCTACTTCTGAGATTTCTACTTACCTAAGACTTCTTTTCCAAGTGTGCCTATTTAGAGCCAAATAGGACCTTTAAATTGCCTTTTAGGAGTACCACTGGGGTGTAGCTGAAGTCATTGTTTTTATGTGATTCGCAGTAACATTTGATTTTGTTTCCAGTCTCCTGTGGCTTTGTTTAGCAGTACTTTCTAAATTTACTTTTTTAAAGAATTTCTCTTACCTGCTGATAAATGTACAGCAACTTCCATAAATCTCTTTTAAAGCTTGCTTCTGCTATGTTCAATTGCCTGGGCATGTACCTGTCAGATAGGTTGCATTTTTTCCAGTCATGTTTGCCATCTTGAATTCAATTGTCACTACTCTTATTTGATAAGGTGTTGGTAGTTTTGTCCCGTTGTATTTTTGTCCAGCTTGCCTGATTTGTTGTTGGCATAAATGCACATGGTGCTAATGCTCGAGTACATTCTGTTTGGGGTACTGGAATGTGAAGTGAAACTAACTTTTGATCTTTTTTTAATGTAGGTGATGGTACAATGTTGTTGGCAGCCAGTAAGGTCTTTGATAAATTTAAACCAGTCATTGGAATAAATACTGATCCTGAAAGGTAAAAACATATTTGGGAAAGCAAGATGCCCATTCATGAAGCATACCTGTAGCATTTGGCAGCATAAATGTCTGTTTTAGTGGGTTGTAGATACCAACAGAATCTGTTGGTTTTTTTAGAAAAGTTTCCACAGGGAGTTATCCTGTTTCATCTGAGAGGACATTAAGTAGTACTGGACAAGCATGACTGTTACGCTGCCACAAATGTTCTTGCACACCGGTGTAAAAGCTCTTGCAGCTAGTTAATGTATAATACTAACTAGAAGTTTGAGGCTAGAGATGGCATTATAGAACTTAGGAAGAAGGACTTGGTAAAAGCAGCTAAGTGTGGCGCCTGAACACACAGAAACTTAATTTCTTTGTGAAGAAGATGGATCCAGTAGAGCCTCAGATTAAGAAGTTTGCTGTGGTTTCTTAATGTAAACCATGAGATATCTCAGAAAACTCAGTCTCCTGAGCTAATTGTTGACACTTAGCTGTGCTGTTATAAAATCTGCACAAGCTGCACCCACCTGCCCATATCAGTCTTACAGCTCAGTGGATGCTTGGTTGGTATAATCTTCAAATGGATGGCAAGTGAAACTCAGAATTCACCAAGGCTCTGCCTGCTGAGAATTCCAGATTTAGATTTCTGCTTTTGATATTGACCTTCTCTTCCAAAACCTTTCAAATGATCTGAGTAGCTATTCTGCATTAGTAAGCCTGACGAGTAGGGTTCGAATAACAAATGCCTTAAAATTGTCACATATTACTCATGGAAGGGAGCGGTGTTAAGATTTCTGGTTTTGACATTAGATTCTTTTGATCTTAGGCATGTTGCTTAGCTGTTCATGTTGCTAGCTAACTTGTGTAAGTGGAGGAAGGTTTTTTCTAACCTGCCACGTTTATTAAGCTTAAATTGCTTGCCTAGAATGGTGACAGGAGCTATATTAGTGTTTACATACTACTGCAGGATTATTAGCAGAACAGTTTTTAGGGGAAGTGTGGGAGAACTATTCTGTCTCAGACACACAGATTCCAGGAGCTGAGAGCAGTGTGTTGCTGCTGATTTGGTACTGTGCAAGAGTAGAGATTCATAACGGTCTAAGGTTCTAAAGGTCTAAGAAGTGTAGCTTTGCTAGGTGTCACACATACCAAATCTGAACAGTAATGCTGTCATTTTCATTGTCATTTTGTGCTGCCAGATCAGAAGGTCACCTGTGCTTGCCTGTGAGATACACATATTCATTTCCTGAAGCACTACAGAAGCTTTATCGTGGTGAGTTCAGGTAGGATTCACTTATCTTTGGTTTTCAAAAACATACAGGGGTTGGAAAACACCTGATCAGGTGCAATACCTAAGGAGCAGGGGAAACTTAGTAAAATCTTAATGGCTCAAATTATGAATTTTGTGTAGATGTTTAGAATGTGGAAAAATGAGTTTGTGATCAAGAGTGAGACTGGAATACAAATGATAAAATTGACTGCCAGTTCCAGCAAAAAGTCTTCTAGTGACTTGCAATAGTTGATTTTCACTTCTGTCTTAGCAAATTCATAAATAAGGAATTGCATTCTTGTAAAGGGTATATTAGTTAGTGTATTTTAGGACTATCCTGGTTTAGGGCAAATTTTGGAGGAAACTTTTGAAGGGGTCTCCTCTAGAAAGCAAATTCAAGCTGCACCTCCCCCACCCAGTTCCAGAGGAAGATCTCCTTCAAGAAAAGTGGAAAAAACTGTTTTTATTTTAGTACTGCAAGGTACTCACAAACATGAAAAAATGAATAATATTAAACAATAAAACCTCTTGCTGTCCTGAAGAGATGTCAAATGCAGAAAGTCCTTGTGCTGAGGTGCAGCTCCTCTCGTTCAGTCCTTTATCAGTCCCTCCAGGGCTGCAAATGCCACAGGCCCCGGTGGGCCACAGGTGTGATCTGTGGGTGTATTTCTGGGTTTTCAGTCCAGAGCAGGCTGATCAGTCCCAAAAAGAAAAGCCACAATCTGGGGAACTTCTCTGCCTCAGCTAGCTAAAGCCTACCTAAAAGCAGGGAGCTCTCTCTCTGTCTGTGCTGCAGACAGCACAGTCTGAGAGAAGGATGAGGGCAGCAGTGCAGGGGCTGCGAACAAACCGCGCGCTGCTTCTGCCCCTTGGCTCTCAGAACCCCTCTGGAAGGAGCAGAACTTCATATCCAGCATAAACAGAACAGACTGCTGGGGATGCTGGACAAGGACTCAAAAACATGTAGCACAGTGATGGCCATAAGAATAGAAGCAAATGAAGCACATAAAGTTAGGAAATGATCAGTGTGTTGCATCTAGGGTTTTGGTGATTGAGGTAAAGTGGTTTAAATTTTGTTAACAGATTACTGTAAGGCAAAACATTTCTTCATGCTGAATATAGCTGGATGTTTTCAGTACTAGGTATTCTTAAAATAGCATATTCTCATTTGATTTAAAAAGAATCAAGCTGAATTTTAAAGGACAGATTAGGGAAGAGTTTTTTAATTCTAGGAAGAGACTGTAGTATAATAACTTTCTGTAGTATAATAACTTTCCAGAATATTTTTGTGATGACAAACTATCAAACAGAAATCAGTCACTCATGTGAAAGTATATAGCAATTGATTTTTGTTTATACTTCTAGCTTATTAGATTTGTAACTTGAAGTGTAACTGTATTTGTAGCATAAAGAAGTTTGAAATTAAATTAATGCAGTTGCAGGATAGATAACTGACGAAGTTTCAGTGTGTATTGCTAAAGGGACAGGTACTTTTAACTCTCATATTCTAAGAATTAGAAAACAGAAGCTCTTTAGTCTCCATCATTCTAATTTGCTTAAGTAAAACTCATAGTGCTTATTCAGATAACCTCCCTTGACATTTGGCCATTTGGATGTTTTGTTGGAAACAAAGTTATATTTTTGTTGCTGACACTGCTGTTACTGTTCATTATGGAGCTGAAACCTTACCAGAGTGAAACGGAAAGGATTTCTCTAATTATATTTCTTAAATAACAGAAACTTTAATCTTAAGCAAGGATTTGAGCAGGTGTTTCGTTGGAGAGTTCTTAGAGTTTTTTGGCATTAAGCAAACTTTGGAATAGGTGGGTAACTGAATCCTTGTCTGGAAGGACTTCTGGTATCTTGGAGTTGTAGTGGATGATGAGTTGCTGGAACTTGAAAAGGGCGATTGTTTTCTCTCCTTATCCCTGACATATCAGTCAGTGCAACAATCTGTGTTAACGTGGATCTTGTAAACCATGAGACAACCAACATTACTGATTTATAAAGGATAAATGATATTAGATTACACACGTTTTTTATCCTGGTGGTCAGTGGTGTAGCAGGTTCTCAGAATAGGGGTATTAATAGGGGTACAGTTCCATTTTCTAGTTTTGTAGGGAATGTGACGTGTTCTAGCTATGACCATTGTAAGGAAGTATAGTGATGCATAATATAGTGATACTCACTGCATGTTTTCTGCATGACTATCTACAATCATACTTGGAATTTCAGGGCAGATAGGATGTGTAAAGATGACAAGAGGAACAAATGGCAATGAAATCATGTAAAGCATAAGTCTCTTGCAATTTTAGGAAAACTGTCATCTGGATATCGACACTATGAACATGGAAAAGATGTGCTCATAACACTCTATTGTGATTTTCTTTCTTAGTCAAAGCTATTGCTATTTTGTTTTATGAAATATCTTAGGTTGTAAGAGGAAAAGGAATTGATATCTCTAGAGGAAAATAAAAAAAGTCTGTTGTAACATGGTTTTTATATTTTCTCTTGCTTCAAATGAATTCCTCTTAAGTACTAGGCCTGGAGGGATTGTTAAAATGAGAGGATAGTTGAGGCCTTATAAATAAAGAGATGCGTAGAGCCACTTTTCTGGACATGTACAAATACAAACAAAAGATGTTAAAAGTACAGCACATATTTTTGTATAAATTCTTAAAAGCTGATTATTCTTAAAAACATTGTATCAGTCATGCTTTCAGATATTAAAATCACATGCCTAAAAAGAAGAGTTTGTTATCTACAGTTTTTGTAGGCTATTTTTGGCTAATGTCCTCTTGCTTTACACATGCAAAAACCATTAGGTAGCAAATTGGTAAATATAAAGGATTTACAATTAAATATTAACTTAATAAATTTAGAAGTTATAGTGGAAGCTATAAAACTTGAAATATGAATTTAAATATATTTAGCTCCTAATCTTAAGATGTTCTGCTTTGAGAGTGGAGATTTTCAGATCCTATCTAATTTTGTAATAAATATTTTATACTGACTTCTTTCGCCTCTCGTAGGTGGCAGTGGCGGCAAAGAATCCGACTGTATCTTGAAGGAACTGGGATTAACACAACCCCTGTGGATTTACATGAACAGCAGCTAAGCCAAGAGCAACACAGCAGGGCTCATATAAATGAAAGATTCCAGGATCAAAGTAGGTTAAAATCTGACAAGAATACAACCATTTTGCTATGATAATTTGGAGTAGAAGATAAGGATTTGTACACGTTTTCGTATTTGAAATACCTGCTGTCAAAATATCCGATCCTTTTTAAAATGCTGTCTCTTAGAGTTACTGTACCTACTTAAACATGTGTGTGTACACATGCTAACTTTTAAGATAGGTTAATTGAGAGTTGTAAAAGCTGGTCTTGGACTACCAGCAAGCAAATAAGACATTAGAAGTAAGAATCAATTTGTAGATAATTCTTGAACACCTTCAGATCTTTTCTTTATGACTGACTGAAAAATGCAGGGTTCTGTGCCTAATTTGTCTCCAGTACTCCATTTGCTCACTGAGAAGTCCTTGTCAACGTGAACAATTTGTTAATCCCCTTTAATTACCTTGTGGTATGAAGACTAATTCTCTGAACTTCTTCAGAAATGGCAGTCTGTTAAATCACTGCTAGTGAATTTAACTTGGTTGGAAGAGTGACTGACAAAAGAGAAGACGTCCTTCTGCCTGATTGCCTGTGACTTTGCAGTGAAAAGTGTCTGAACTTAAATGTCATTGCTGACCTTGGTTTATATATTAATTGTCTCCAGTAAAGGACAGTGACTGGCCACAGAGTAAATCAGTGAAAAAAATGAGTCTTTGAAGAAAATGGAGCATTAGTTCTAGAAAACAAACACAGGCAGCAGAATCTGTCCTCCAGTGAATTGTGAATTGTTTTTGAAAACTTGTGTTTTAAATCCATGATTCAAAACTGTGACATTTGATATCTGCAGGGTCTGATATTTCTGGTCCACATCTTTTACCAGTGAGAGCACTCAATGAAGTCTTCATTGGGGAATCTCTTTCATCCAGGTATGTTTGATTGTTGTTACAGCAAGGCACAATTGACTTAATTTCTTTTTATGACATTGCAATAGATAATCAGTGATGACATTTTACTGTCAAATTTCAGTTCTAGTCTATAAATATTTAACACTGATTATTGCTTAGTGTATTTAAACTAGTGTAGATACAAATTTACAAATATGACAAAGTGTATTTTCCAAGATGTAAGTGCAGTAATGTTAATTTCTGGTTTTCTGCCTTGACTCTCGTTACTCTTTCATTTTTCCTGGCTTTTTTCTTTCCCTTTTACTGATGATTTAAATATCTGTCTGTAAACTGCCTCCTCTCCTGCATATCTTCTTAAATATCTTTTCATAAGCTTTTAGCATAACTAAGCAGAAATAGCTTTTATAATGACTCCTTTTCCTGCCTTTCTGTCATTAGATGTAGAGGTATCAGTCAGCTTTTGGCAGAAATCCTGTTATTGATGGAAAATAGTTATTTTTTTATTTAAGAAATGTTTGTATCAAATCATGGTACTGCCTTATCCAGGATACATTAGACTGTCCTTTCTGTTCTGAACATCAATGCTTTTTTGGCAGGCAAACAATAAGAAGGACATGGGGAATATGACAGGGGCTGTGGCAAAAGACACGATCCTTAGTCAGAAGTTGACCAAACTTTTACTTGTATTTCACATTTGTTTCCATTTCGTTGTTTATCTTAAAAAAAACCCTCCAAACAAAAAGAACAACAGAAAAGCCACTTTAGAGTTTAACAGCTTGTGTTTATATGGTGCTTGGGACACTGATTGCTGGTGCAAACAGTATAATACCCTGTGAGTGCTTTATTTTTTGTCTGGACTTCAGCCTCAGATTGACAGAAGGAATTAATCTCAAAGAGATACAAATCCTGCTTTCTACTAAATCAAATCTAATTTTATTAAGATTCTTAGAAGTTTCTTTAATATGCAGTGATAGAGAAACACAAATGTTTCCCAATGCTAGGAGTGTACATTGTGCTCTTGGTGCCAGTGTATTTGAGAACCACTGAGGAAAACAATACCTCTAGAAACAAACCTCTGGAAATAAGTATGGTGTTAATAGGACCTTACTCTTGATGACTTAAATGTCATAAAGACAAATTTTCTGTTAGTTTCAAATACCCATGTCTGCTGTTTATTTAAACAAACTGATTTTAGGAGCTTCTTTTAAGGTCTTACTCTGCATGTCACTGATGAAAACAAGTAAATTGAAGAAAAAAACCAACCATAAAACCTGCCGTACCCAGCTTGCAAAAATTACATTGAACTGAATCAAGCTGTGCACCTATGTTCTTAATTTACTTACCGTTCTCTAGTCTCCCCCTCTTCTCAAGAGTACACAGCATGCCCTTAGTTACTTAGAGTATAAACTGTTTGAGTTACAAGAGCTGTGTCTCTAGTGGATCCAGACTGAAAAAATAGTTCTGTTTACTAAGAAAGGTGAAATCAGTCGTGCATAAAACAGTGAATGTGGTATTTATGAGAGGATATCTATTAATCTGAAGCCTGTATCACAGTTTGAATTAGGCACTGGGAATATCAACAAGTTAAGTTCATAAATATACTCTTGGATATTCTGAAGCTTGTAGAGACAAACTTTAGTCTGTAGGCCTAACACTAGCAATCTCCTGACAGATGAACAGTAACATGGAGGAGATGATTGTACATCAAGACCCAGCACTTTTGAGTTTTAGGAATAATTTGCCCTGGAGAGAAATGTAAGCCTGCCGATAGTGTAAAGCTATTAATTAAGAATCACTGCATTTTTAATTACTGAAGTGATCAAAATTCAGGTTCAATCATGCTATTACTTACTGATGTTGAAATGTTTAGTGTTCCTTGGCATAATTTAATGAGACCCAGTCATAGCATAAACACAGGTTTTGTACAACAGTTATGCAAGGAATCTAATTATTTACAGTTTTATTTGTAGGTCCACCAGGCCCTGCAGATGAACCACAGAGGTGGTTTTGGACATAAATTAACATGAGAAGTGCCTGCAGAAAAAGTGCCTAAAAGTTCATGCTACATATCTTTTTAGTCCATTGTAAAAACTATTGTAAAATAGTGAATCAGAAGTAGCTGTCAAATGGGAAACACTGTATAAAGCCTGTGAAATTGTGATCCAGATTTGAACGTAGCCCCTCTAAACTGTTTTGTGCCTGATAAGGCTGTGTGTTCTGTCTTATTCAGGGAGAACTTTAAGTCCTGCAAACCCAGTTTTAAATTCTCGCTTCATAGGGCCTCCTATTATGAAATATCAGTTGATGATGGTCCTTGGGAGAAACAGAAGAGTTCAGGGCTTAATGTGTGTACTGGAACAGGATCAAAAGCATGGTGAGTACATGTTGCTGTTTTGAAAATACCATTTCAGATAAGCTAGATGAACCTATTTGGCCTGTACATTTTGTCCTTACTGAGACTTTGTTGGGCTGTGGGTAAGTCAGTCTAATGTTGTCACTGTTGGTATAGCTCAGAGCTGTTCCAGGTGTATGAGAAGAGCAGGGCACTCATTACTTGTGGGTATGGAGAGAAGTCTTGAAAGGGTGAGGAGCTGTGACACTGAGACAGAAGTTTTCCTTAGGTGTGGAAAATTTCAGTGAAAGATGTGACATGCCACACGTGGAGATGAATGGTTGGGAGTGGTGAGGGAAAGAGATTCTGCTGTGACTTGCAGAGAGCATACTGGGATGATCTATGAACTACTCTTGTTGGCTAAAATTAAAATGCTTAGATGCTGTAGCCCAGTAATCTTATAAAAATCTGAGCTCTAAGAAGAATGGGAAAACATGTATTTAGAAGCAGTGTTTAGTGTTCTCTGCCACATCTACTGTCCATTCTCCTTTTAAACCTCTTGTTTCTTTCATGTTTAACTGACAGGAGACAATCTCTTTGCCAAAATACTCCCCTTAAACAGAGATGGCCATATCGATACAGAACTGTGCTAGCTTAATCAGAAGGATAAATTATTTAAACTTCAGTTTAAATGTGCTCGGTACTGCATGTTTAGTTTTGAGATGTGAGAAATGTATTTGTGCTCATAATTTAAAGTTGTACAGGAGGCACTGGATTTATGTGGCAGGATAAGATGAACTAAAACAGAAGCTTTTAATGAAATTCGAAAATGAGTATTCATGCTGTAACCACGGTTACTGGGTTTTGCTCCTCATTGTAATTCAGAATTTTGTATTCAGGCAGCATAGCATAGTCCTGGAGCCTGCCAAGGATGAAATTGGCAGACTGCTAGGGAAACTTTCCTAGTGTTCAGTA
Source organism: Cisticola juncidis (assembly GCA_013400215.1). Lineage (NCBI taxonomy): Eukaryota > Metazoa > Chordata > Aves > Passeriformes > Cisticolidae > Cisticola > Cisticola juncidis. Next base: position 85,188 of record VXBR01008869.1, on the reverse strand, counting down.
CTTTGGGAAAGTACAGTCTTAATTCAATGCTGTTCTTACTCATTTAATTTGCTTATACACTCTGTGCTGAGCAAACCCAGAACCAGGGACCAAGCTCCAAGATTGCCCCTCTCTATTGCTGTAAAGAGTATTGCTGGACTTCTCTAAACTGAGGGCAAGCCTCAGTGGAGTGATTTCCCTTAGCCTGTTGTCTCTGGCCTCTCTGGGAATTTCAGACTTCCGGCTGAGAGACATTCAAATGTCCATGTACTTTCCGTAGCTGCCAAAACTTGTGTAAAAGGATATCCTGCTAGCATCTGCTCAGGCGTGCAGGTAGGCAGTAAGTGTAAGAGAGAGGGCCTTGGACATCCACGCTCAGCAGCTCTGTGGTCAGACAGGGGTGTAGTGGATCTGTGTTGCAGTCTGAGGTGTTTCACTGCCATGACAAAAGTGCTGGACTGAAGATTTTAAGGTATATTGAGACCCAGGCACGTGATATTTTCATGGAACTGCTGCACAGTGGTTAGCACTGTGGTTAGCATCTGCTCCCTTTTGAGTGTGGGTAGAGGAGGGAGACTCTTTTTAGCGTTTTGACTTAGTTCAGACTGAGGCTATGTTGACATCCAAACGTGTCAAATGGAGAACTGTCTGATCTGACTGTTTCTTTTCTATGTACACCAGTTCTTGTGAGATTCAAGACCATATCTTAGGGTATAAATAAAGGGGTAAAATATTTGTAAAAAAGTGTTGGGTTCATAAATGAGAACTAAGAGAATAAATCAATTAGCAAGGGTTGGACAGACAGGATAAGAACACAATCTCTAGAACTGTTATGCTTCAGTTTTTTAATGAAGACTTAATTCAGCTGTTATTGGGGTTTTAAGACAGGGGGATTATTGACAAGGAGACTACATCCAATGTTCTTCTTTCCTTAAGGCTTCACTTAATGGATTTTTAAGGTTTACAAGGCCACATGTAGATGCCAAAGCAAAAGTTGATTTAAGACTTTTTTTTTAATATACTGTTATCATCTCACACTTAATAGCATTCTTTTTCCTTCCCAAATGTTGAATTTAGTTTTTCATCAGTGTGCAGGACTTTTTGTTTTTGCTCAGTTTTTATCCTGTATTGTACTGCTCAGCAAACACGACTTCTTCTCTGTCTAGGTCCTATAATATTAACAGGGTTGCACATCAAGCTATTGAAGAGATCCTTAAGATTGGTGAGTGAACAATGTGGCATTACTAGCCAAGTTTATGGAAAGATACACGTATCTAACTGGGCCTCTTTCTTTTGGCTCAACAGTGAAAAAGCATGGAAGTTTGAGTATGCCATTGAACACGGAACTGGTGCAGAAAGGTTAGTGAAAAAGGCAAACTGGTTTTTTTAAACTATTTTTGGTCAGTTCATTTTGTTAGCGTTCTGTACTACTCAGTTTTCAGTGTTATAGCACTCTTGAAGTAACAGTCTTTCTTACAGACATTAATTAGGCACAATTGGCAAACAGTGTCTTACTTGAAATAAAAGCACTTACTTAGGCTTCTGTATATCCTCTTCAGGAGAATTTCAGTTCTCCTAAAATTTGAAACAGTTAATATTTAATCACCAGAAGAGAGCTATTGAATGTTCATCATGCAGTAGATCTGAAAGGAATCTTCCCTAAAAGTAATTTTTTTTGCATATAAAGACTATTAAACATCTGTCAAGACTTGATGTTCCCTCTTGATAGAGAAGCCACTCTTCCTGGAGGAATGTGTGTTTCTGAGGTGAACTAATTTTCTCTGGAAAAACTAATGGCTGACTCCTCTCCTTTCAGTAACAAATGATTACAATGAGTCTCTGCTCTACAGTCCAGAGGAACCAAAGATGTTTTTCAGTGTTCGAGAGCCTATTGTAAACAGAGTTTTCTCAAGTAGCCGTCAGCGTGGCTTCTCTTCAAAGTAAGTCTTGGCTGCAGTAGCAGAGAGTTACTTCATTCTGTGTATCTGTCGAAGTGATCTAGGACTTTCCCTTGAAGAGTTTCAACATCCAGTTTGTGCTTTGAATGACTTGAGTATTGTTCTTGTAACAGCAGGATGAAAATGTTTTCTGGTTGTGTTATGGCTTTCTAATGTTTGACCCTGCACAATCGTACAGAATAAAAAAAAATCTCACCGTGCCCAGTTTTGGATATGTGCCGTTTCCCTTGGTGTGAGATACAGACATTGACAAAGTGGAGTGAATTCAGGAAAGGGCCACTGGGAGGATAAGGGGGCTGAAACAAGTGGTTTATAAAGGAAAGACTCAAAGGGTGGTTTCCTTTATCCTGGAGGAGTTAAGACTAAGGGGAAATCCAGTTGCTGTCTTCAGCTACCAAAGGATGGTTACAACTGAGACTTGAGTTAAACTCTTTTCAGAGCAGAGTATAACTCAACAGCCATGATTTTATAGGATGTAAGATTCTGACTTTAAAAAAAAAATCACAGTGAAAATAGTCAGGCAGTCAACCAGGTTGTCTCTATAGATTGTCTTATTACTATTCTTGGACATACAGAAAACTTACCTGGGCAAGGCCTTAAAGAACCTAAACTGCCTTTAAGGTAAGGCCTGCTTTGAGCAGAAGGTTGGACTAAATGTATTTCCATACTGAATTATTTGCTAATTCATTATTTTAACTTAGAGCACTTGTGCCAGTGGAGGTTGAGATTGAAGATTAGGAAAATTTTTTATCATGAAAAGGATTGTAAAGCAGTGGAACAGGCTGCCCATGGAAGTGTGGAGTCACCATCCCTGAAAGTATTTAAAAAACATGTAGTATTTAAAAAACATGGCACTTAAAGACATAGTGGTGGGCTTGGTAGTGCTTTTTTAATGGTTGAACTCAATGATATTGCATATCTTTCCCAATCTAAATGATTTTATGGTATGTGGAGCTTGCCATAATTAAATATAAACACGTACAGCCATTAGTTACATGATCAGAATAACTGAACATACAAACAATAACAGAAACTATTGAGAGCAATACAGAATTTCAGTTGTAATTAGAAGTAAATCCAGCCTTTTATATCAAAACAAATGTCTAAAGGAGGTCTGAGCCAAATTCTCTATTCTGTCTTGTTCAACTCTAAAAGAGATGCCTTGAATTTTATAAGATTATATTTAAACTTACTAACTTAAATATGGTATAGTCAGACTAATATTGACAATAATATGCTGCCATTTTTGAAGTTGGCTGGCAAGCATCCTGACCTTCAGCTTTGTTTGTAATTACTTTTCCTCTCTCTGAATGATTAATGTAACAAAATAGATTACATTAATGTCCAAATTATTTGAATCTCAAGTGTTGCTACTTGAAAATATATATTTCACACAACATAAAGACTGCATATTAGAATCTTAAATTAATTGTAAACTTTTCTGTGAAGATTAAGTAAATTACAGTTAAATAGGATCATCAGTAGCTTTCTTTGAAAATTACATGTAAGCTCCAGCTTTCAGCACCAAGTGTTATATTACAGGCTGTGCTCAGACTCTAGGAGCAATAGGCTCCATTGACCAAGTCCTTCAGTCTCTCATTGCTAGGTCCATACAAAGCACTGATGACTTGCGGGGTTCTAGTGCCAAGTACCAGGAGGTTAAGCATGTACTGGCCCAAGCAAAAAAATGTTCCAGAACCAGTTTTGTTGTGAAGTGCTTGTGTGAATTACTTTAATTTTTAAGCTGTTCTGTGATAACTTATTTATTGGGTTTTTGCAGAGTCTGTGTCCGTTCCCGTTGTTGGGATGCTTGTATGGTTGTAGATGGAGGAACATCTTTTGAGTTCAATGATGGGGCAATAGCTTCGATATTGATTGACACAGAGGATGCACTGTGCACTGTTCTGCTGGAAGAATGAAGGAGCCTGATGTCTTTTGCTGAAACATTTATGGATCCATAGAGGGAAACCATGGGGATATCACAATGCTGCATTATATTGAAAGTTGGCCTTTTTGGATGCAAGAGCATTTGGAGGAAGCTTGAAATGCTTTTCATTCCTTTTGGTTGGGGAATCATTAGCCTGCTCTTTTTGCATCTAGTGTAAAATATGTCTGAAGTGTTGCCTCTAACTTCAGTGAAAATTGACATTTTAACCTGTAAAGCAAACATGAAAGCTTTGTAAACACAGGTAAATGGGTTTAAGTATTAAGTCAGTAGCATTAAACATTCAGATGTACAGTTTTTTAGTAACAGTCTGGGACTGATGAAACTAAGTACTTCATACATACACTTTTGTAGAAAAGTTGATTGTCAAACTAGCAATTTGATGCAAGGATATATAGATTTTGGTAAACCATGATGTTGATGTAAAACAAATGAAATACAAATCTTTTGTATGCTTTTCAAAAATTGTACAACTTTGTAGTTTCATACAACTTGTGGCAATTTTTTTTTTTGGTTCTTCCAGTATTTTTTCTACTTTGTAGACTTAAATCAAGAATGTAAGTCGGGTTAATACATCTTGAATGAAGTAGCTTTTGCTTTTTCTGTTTGGCTAGATAGGGACTTGAAACCCAAAGGTTTTCTTGAGCGCTTCATCAGGAATATACAAATCATAGAAATCACGTTGTAGTAGGATGTATTCCCTCACTGAATGGATTAAGTGGCAAGCAGATGATCAGAGACAGTAGTGTATTTAGGTGGCTATCATTAAGAAATATATTTGGCCTTATAAAGTTGAATTGTTTGGAATTTTAGGTTTTGAATTTCTCTTTAAAGAATGAGATATACTGGGTACTAGGACTTGGAGCATGAGTTTATACCTATGATTTCACTTTTCCCAAAATGTTTTTATCTTCTCCAGAAAAGCTACATTTCCAATCCTGTTCTGAATTCTAGTGATATGTAAATGACAACAAATCAATTTCACATGTCTCTGCTCATGTAAGGTAATCAAGTTGATAATAGAAGGGGAAAAAAAGCTCTGATTAAAGAACAGCAAGTGACCTTTTAAGCCTTTTAGAGAAACTGTGAACTGTGACTGCCTTTTGAAATCTGTGCTTATAATTGCATAGGAGTGGCAGAATTTGACAAAAGAAATATTTGTATAGTAGGAACTCTTCTACTTCATGACTTGAAAATAAGTCTACTTGTCTACTGTGGATTGGTTTCCAAGAGTGAGTTTTCTTCAAATGATTTCTGAATGAAGAGGCTTCTTGTAACAGATGTTCTTAGGTCTAATGGAAATGTTCTCCAGTGTGGCCAATCAATCAGTGTATTATTGCCACTTGCAAAATGTAAACCGCTCTTTATTGGTGAAGAAATGGACAAAAGGTTTTTTCCTTCTAGATATAGAGTGAATAGAACTTAAAACTTAGAGGATATTGATTTGACCAGACCATTCAGTTCAAGGAAAATGTGAAATTGGATGTCTGAATAAGCTATCACTGTGTACATTTCACCTTATAACTGTGTTGCAGAGTTATTTACACTATCGTTGTGATTGTAGACCCAGAGGAGAAAATCCAAGTAGCCAAATAAGCTTTCAAAAGTTGGTAAGTTCAGGAACTATCAGAATAAAGTTCTTACTGTCTAAAATAATGTGCAAATCTTGTCTAAAGGTAAAGACACAAAAGACTAATCTTTCTAAAAGTTGTGCACAAAGGCTAGGGTATTCTAGTTACTCTCAATCAATCTGTAACCAGTTAGAGATTGTTTATTATCTGCCTGTCAAGTACTCTAGTCAATATACTGTTAGGATTCAAAAAATTCCCAAACTCACCAATGCCATTAACACTAATTCATTACTTAGGACTCTATCACTTTTAGATCAAATTTAGGTATTGAACACATGCACAGCAAATCAATGGCAGAAATCCTACCCCCTGCTTATTTAGGCATTTATGTGCAGTAATGTTTTAATGGAGAATGGTTAGTCTGATCAGTAAGCATACCTCTTAAGCATGCCTGTCATTCCTTATTATGAATGTGAACACTAAAAGGCAATGTGTTCAGGCCCTGCAGCCACACACTATAATCTAGATTAGAATTTAGTACATTTTCCAAGTCCAGTTCCTAATTTAGCAAAATGGAAGCATGACTTACTCACGAGAGGCCTCTACTGGTTTTGTTTGTATTTAATTGCAGTTGAGTTGAAGCATTTACTGGTGAATGCTTAAATTGACTAGGATGATTCAGAAATCTATAATTAATAGTAAGCAGCTACCTTTTTTTATTGAAGAACTTTTAAAGAATCCTTTATGCTGAAGGATTGCAGTACAGACAACTTACTTGGTAGACAATATTCCAGGGCAGGAATTGGTTTAACACTGACTTAATCTGCGTGGACTGGCAGTGATTTTTGCACCCGTTCTACCTGCTGAGTCAAGTCCTTGGTATTTTCATTTAGTGCTAGTCTACACTGTGTTCTAGACATAAACTAGACCTGTTATTCTTTGCTTTTTTTTTTCCAAGTGGTGGTTACACATTATGTAATAAAAACTAAAAGGTGAATTGATAAATGAAGCTGTTGTGCCTTACTTCAACCTTCAAAAGTTTCATGTGCTCAGTTTTTTTCTCACTTACAGTTTCAGGGTGTTTTGATGGTTTGTGAGTCTTCATGCATTTACATGCAGTACAGAGACTAATCAATGTAGCAGGTTTTGTTAGAGTGCTTACTTATTATTTCCCTTAGAAGAGGGTCAGTTGAGCACCTTATCCAGAGGGCTGTCATTATGTCTAATACAGCTGCCATCGTAACCATTAAATAGACAGGCAACATGCTGATCCCCTTCCAACACTGAATCTTGGTATGTAAAATTACTCCTTCTAGTTAAAGGCCAACTACTGTTCCAATTCTGCACAGGGTTTTAAAGCATAGTCTAATAAATGCTGAAGGTAACAACCATTGATAACACTCTGTTGGAGAAGTTTCTTTGTGACCCATGACACAAGGTTGATGGCAAATCAGGGGAAGTGTTCAACCATCCATCACAATCTAGCAATTTCTTCTATCTTTATTAAAAGCAAGAGAAGTTGTATGGAGTTACATTGTGCATAAGGAGATGAATTTACAGTAATGCTGTGCTGCAAAGATTTTCTTCTTGGAGTAATTTCGGGTATAATGCTAAGGCAGCAAACTGAGGCTGTAGAATATTCTGTATCCTCCAACCTCCTGTCACTCCTCCAATTTCCAGAAGGTATGCTGCCTATTAACTCCTTTGTAAGGGATATAAGCCATTACTAACACCTGTTATACTGTTAAATTTAATAAAAAACAAACCAACTTAGATTAACAAGATAATGCATTATTTACTATATTCTAGAAGGTCAAGTTAAATATCAAATTCTAGTACTCATACAACCTTTCCACAGTAATTATTCTGTTCTGCACTAACAGGTATTCATTCCTGAATGCTTTTTATCAAGACTGCAGTGGGAAAAGCTGTACCTATGCAATGGCCTGTAGTAGTATGTTGGCTACTCTTAAAAGCATCCATGAATAAATTCAGCTGCTTGCTTACTGCATTCATGAGAAAAACAGCAGCATGTTGATGGCCTACAGAGGGTCCAAGTTTTGCCCTAGGAATTACCACCTGAAACACCTGCTGGAACATTCTAGGCTTATGCATGAAGACCCTGATAACAGATGCAGTTCATTTAAAGTCATTAGCTGTTCCTATCCTTTATTTGTTTTGTTTTTTTTTTTTTTCTTTTTGGACAGTTAGGTTCCCTATGACTTTAAAAAACAATCAACACTAGACAATAGTGGTTAGTGATACAAATATAAGAAGTGCTACTGCAAGCAAACTAATATAAAAGAGAAATTCATTTCTCTTGATAGCACCAAAGCATCTCTCCCTTTTAGCATTCTTACACAGCAGTCCCAGGTTCTGGTTTTTAGTCATATCTAGAACTCTTTGAGCCCTCTTCCTGCAAAACTTCTACCAATTTATCTATTGCAGTTGAAAGATCTTAGAGGAAATTTTCTCTATAATCAGGCTCACAGAAGCTACATAAAGTTTCTGTAATATGTAATCAGAAAACCTAGGACCACAACATGAAATAATGGACAACCAGCATCTATTATACAGATGCTAATTTTGTAACTAACATTTGCCTAAAAATGAAGGCTACTAAAGACAAGTTTCTTTTGTGGCCTCCTAAATGAAAACTTCACTACTGCTCCTTTATGCTACTTAATTTCTAAGGAGTTAAGCTGTCTCTTAGCTGCTTCTCTGTAGATATCCCCAATTTACTGTTTTCAAGTTTGATTCGTTCATCCCACTGTACCCTTTCTTCATGTAGTTGAACAGATTTAATATATTTTGAATTCTGCAAATTCCTTAATAAACCTTATAACGATATCTGGCACCTCTGCAAGCTGTTCCAGAAGCTGCAGACAGTTGCTAGAGGCTGACATTACTTAATTGCGCTGATTTGTTTCATAATATTTTTTTCAAAGATCCCCTGTAAAAAAGAAAGACTGAAAGAAAAATTCTGTAATCACTCACAGATCATCAAATTTCTAAAGGCTTTAAGTACAAAAAACTGGTATAAAATATTAGGGTGTAAGACCAACTTAGAGAGTAACAGTACAATGATAAAAGGTGCTGCAGCACTTTTTTCCCCTAACGAGCTTCAATGCAGTGTGTCCATGGCATCCAGTACATTGTACATGATCACAAGAAACTAGGATTTCTCAGTGTCAATCTGCATTTGATGCCCCAAATCTCATGGCTCTTTTTATTGCCAACAGTTGGCCTTGCAATACTGGTGAAGTGTGAACCATTGATCTTCATGTCAGGCAGTGCTTCCTCGAGGAGCTGCAAGGAGCTATCAGTCACTATTCCAAATACCTGAAGAGTTTTCAAGGTTCGAATTTCACCAAGCTCTCTAGAAAGAGAAAAGTATTAGTCATGAAACTGAAATTTCTGAGATTTTTTTTCAGCCTGTACCCAAGCTAGATAACTTTATTTCTACTAATTTTTTCAGAAGCGGGTAAACTACTTAAGCACATACTTAACTGAGACTAGTACTCAGCACTGATACTTCAGGAAAATGGCTGAATAAATTACTTCTTTGCTAATCTCTCTTGCAGACTGAAAATTAACTGATTCTTCCCTTTCATATCCTTGGATTTAAAAATCTAAAACAAGTGAAGGAAATTGCCCTGATGAAGTTCCAGGATGTGGCTCAGAGGACACAAGACTCTGAGTACTATCAATCAGTCTCCAATTTGTAGTAATAATTTGGTGAGTAGCCAGACACAGCTTCTTGATTGCTTTACGTTTTCCCAGTTGTCATCTGAACTGTGTGTCTTACAAGCAAGTACTGGACAAAACCAAAAGTCTGAGGCATGTGCTGCCACAGCAAAGGTGCTTCAGATCCATTTTCAATAATCCCAATTTCTTCTTGTTGTTGGCCATTTTCTTTGTGTTCACATCTTTCCTGAAAGTATTGGGATTGAAAGCTTCTGTACTAATAAATGGCAGTATGACCTCATGAACCAGTCACTCTAAGCCACGTTTCAGTCATAATCAATAACTGGTAAAAGTGCACACAAAAGCAAATATACAGTTTACTAGTCCAGCCAGTACTGTCAACTCTGCCAGCTTTACCAAACCTTGCTGCACACTCAGAAGTCTGGTAGTGACATCAACACTTGTCACTGGCAGGACTACAACCTCCCATGCCAGCAATGAGTACCACTGGTATAATGCCACTAACAAGACACAAGGTATGCATGGAGCAGCCAGTTCCATGAGTACAGCCTGCACCACTGAGAGATTATCTCAGCTGTGGTTCCAGTCTGGATTCTCAGGGGGTACAGGTTCTAGATGTTGGGTTATTTTATTTTAGTTTTATTCCAAATTCCTCATATGGTTAGGTTTTTTGAAACAGTATTTGCAATTTTAACCTAAAATAAAGCAAATTAATTTTAATTTAAATTAACTTACCCTCTGCATGAACAGCAAACCAAAGCTAATTAGAGGTTACTTACACTAAGGCAGCAGGTGATATCTGATAACATCGGCTAAGGCACAGGTGTTGTAGGAACACAAGTTGTTTAAAATACTGGAAGCACTCAGGCTTTAACATCATGCTGTCACTGTACAGAGAACACATTAAATAAAGGTTTAAGTATATAGCAGCAGTAAATTTGGTATTTAGAAAATTCAGGCAGAGGAATTTATTGAATATCTGTTTTTTCTACCACCAAAGTATGTTTTTGCTGAATATGCAAGCAACCCATCTCTCATGTGTTGGGCATGCGAAGGGGCAAAGCAGAAGTTTCTCTTCACAAAGATACTCTGCAGCAGAACTTACGCCGTGAACAGGCAAGTTCTTCAGAGATTTCAAAATACTGTAACTGACTAGGTCAAAACAAAAATACATCTTTTTTTACAGTTACATGGCCAAGTAATAAATTTGTATTAGAGATTACTTAAACCCTCTCTAGGATGACAGGCTAAGGAACTGTATGCATCTAAATACTTCCTTTCTTTCTACCAATCAATTACTGTCTCCTGTTAGTTAACAAATCCTGTAGGTATCTGAGGTAACAAAGGCATCTTCAATTACTTACCTGCTCCAGATTAGGTCACAGCAGATAGCAAATTTTTTGTAGGTTGGGGCTGAGTACTATTTTCTGGGTGTGCAGTGCTACACAATGTTGCCTCAGTTCTAATCCCCTGAACCACAAGGATTTAATGACTACAAAGGTCTTCTTACCTGAGATCTAAATGGACAAGCAAAGGACATCTCTCCACCAGTGTTTTCACATCTGAAAGAAGTCACACAAAGTCAGTCCCTCTTTCAGTAACAAGATGGATGTGCTTTACCCCAGCCTACTCACGTCCACACGTGTTCATTTATATCTTTTCTACTGGAACCCCGCAACTGAAGCACAATTTTTCAGCCACGATACATGCATAAAACTTAACAGCATACAGTCAGCCTGTGAAGGTATCTTACATGGACTTCTTATAACCCTCAGCAAAACAGATGCATTTAGTTCAGCATATTATCTCTAGAAGTCAGTTGCATCAACCATAAACTTAAGAAGATAGTAATTCCAGTTATATTTTTGTGAAATCTACTGAGAAAATAATGGTGAGCTGCCTGAAATACTTAAATGTAGTGAAAAAGTAACTAAACTTTTCCATGCATCAGATATCCTTTCAGAGCACTAAATCCTTTAGGCATTTCCATTTTACCCACAAAAAGTTCTTTCCTTATGACAAAAAGTTATAGTTTTTCTGATTTAAACTGTAAATTTTTGACTTCCTTTTCATTGTCTACAAGTAGCACTGAATCACCTGTGGTTCAGATGTCACCTAAAAGCCATAGCAAGGTGCTCAACAACATGCAGGAGAATTTTGTATTTCAGAATTCATGTGCAGAAACTAAATAAAACAATACTTTAATTATGATGATTAATGAACTATTCAAGTATTATGCCTGATAAACTGCACTGAACCAGAGTAAAGTCACTCAGAGAAAGTGTCTGAAAAACAGAAGAGGTCAGCACATGGTCTCTAATGGCTCAGTTAGAGAGCCCAAGGTTCAAATTCCTGATGTGGAGAAGAGTATGTGGCATATTTGTTTATGGGTTTGGGGCTGAGATAAGAAGATTTGCCTATTTCCCCACAAAGGGAATGCATGAAGGGGTCTGTGTGATATTTAAACAGAAATGAGAGGTCACCCCCTGTATGTCATCCAATGACCTATTGTCATATTCACTCATTGCGAAAATTAAATTCTCTTTACCACAAAAGGACTTTCACCCTTTAGCTATGCTCTTGTTCATTTTGATGTACACTCCCCCAAATCCTGACTCACCTGCATTTTCTACAACCCTCCAATTTAAAACTTTTCTTCTTAGAACTATTAGCAAATAAATGGTTAAATGTTGATTACTGAGATTATTTGCCTTCCAAATTAACTGGTATCTGGATGTCAGTCTGAAAGTCAAGCACTTAATATGACTGTTCTCAAAAGGTGCTTTCAGTAGATACAACAGCAGAAGCCTTAAGAACACTCCAGGAACAGTGTGGAAGACTAATTCATAGCACACAAAATCCTGCCTCCAGGACTTACTTCACAAGTAAAGGCTGTTCCTTCCAGTTAAGAAGAAATGAGTTTTCACTTGATTGTTCCTAAACTCAGAAGAAAAATCATCTCACCCATCATGCCTGAGGCAGAAATAGGAGTAAGAGCCTCTGACAGCAAGAACTTCAGACTATACGGAGCACAAAAGTTACTGTTAGTACATGATTCTTCTATACAAAGAGTGAATTCCAACCAGAAGAAAATATAAATATAAAGCCTACTGCCTACTGCTTCCTCCCATAGTGAGACAGAGGTTTGTCACATTGCTGTTTACCTGCTATTTGTAGATTCTCTCTGTATCCACTTAAATTTAACTGGGTGACCTTTGAAGTAATGTGATTGACTGCTGCTTTGACATGAGTGGCTGTGAATTCACACCAGGACAAGTTTAGCTCCTCCAGCCTGCACACAAATGAACGGAGTTGTTAGCGAAAATGGCTGAAGTGCAGTTCACGTTCTGGTATTTTCCATTACAGCTGATACTTCTAACACAAATACTTGTAACATGCTTACTGCCAATTTACTGTATTCACGACTAGAAATTCCATTATGACAGTAGTTAAGCACTAATGAATGGAGCTGGTTACCCAGCCAAATCTGTCTTTGGAGATTTTCAAGATACAACCAGAGAAAATCCTCATCTACCTGGACAGTGCTCATTTTAGACCCTAGTCTGGGAAATGGTTAAAGTGACTTCCCAAAGCAACTTTCAACTGGAAGAATTCGGTAATATCTTAGGAAGTGAAGGCTCTCTCCAGAACTGCCACAAGGAGACACTGTCTTTTCATCAGGTTTGTGACCTGAAGCTGTTACAACTGAACAGATGGTCACATTGAGAGGAAAAAACACCATCCATTATTAGCATTGGTCAGATGACCAATTAATCCTAATTAGCATAAAATAATTCATAGTTTTATATAAACATTGGTCATGCTATGAGTTCAATTCCCTTGATATGCTTGATTACCTATAGCCTGTCACAATGAGGCTGGGACAAAGTATTGTTCTGTGTGCAGGTGCTGTAGCTGTAACCAAGGGACCAAGACACAGTGAATGCACAACTAGAGCATTTACCTAGCACTCTCTACATAAAATGAAAAAACAGTTAAATTGCCACTAGCATTCCTAGGATCAGGTCTGCCATCTGCTATTTACTGTGCACTGCAAGACTGCCATCCCCTAAAGAGCTCATGATCTGAGTCATCAGACCAAGCAACAGAAAGATTAAGGCTTTGGCTGCCCACTAACTCGCAATTTGATTAAAAAACATGCTTTTGCAGAAGGAATGATTACGTACATTGTCCTGGAGGTCACAGGAAGTCAGGAGAAGGATTGGGATATAAATCCTGAATTCACTGAGGCCCAGTTCAATGACATTCTGCTAGCAGATGGTTTAATCACTGGAGCTGTCAATCTGAACAAAGCCCTTCATAAACCAGAAGGTTACTGAAGGACTATTCTACCATGGAAAGGCACAGTGTTTTCTCGGCTACTCATGCTGCAGTCTGATTGCAAAGGGAGCTCTGGAACTCCACTTTCCAGTTCCAAACACACACTTCTGTCTTTGTGACAATCACATATTATTTTCATAAAGAGAATCAAATTTACATGACATCAAAACAACGTAAATGGGGTTTACGCACCCAAAAAGATGATTCAGAAAACCCATTAAAAGCTACTGAAATACATCTCTGCTACTAAAGAACAAAATAGCTTGATGGAGAGAGATTACCTGACTTCAGCTAATAATCAACTGTTAGGCATTTAGAAACAAAAACAGCCACATTAAAAAAACTTAATAGATGCAAGAATAACTGGGATGCCCAAGGGAAAAAAATAAATCTTTTGTTTCAGGAATAGCAAAACCTGGTTTTGTCTTACATGGAACAGCTGCTCAACATCAGCTCCAAGGCTTCTGCAGAAAACCCTGAGCACCCACAGAGATTTAGTCGTATCAAATTGGGATTTCTAGCAATACTCCTGTAAAGACAAAAAAAAAAAAAAAAAAAAAAAAAAAAAGAGAAAAATCTGATAAAATTTAAATGTTGGAACGTTGCTTGCTTTGCTAGCATGGGACTATTTTTAAGATCTAATTTCCTGAACAGGGAATTGTTCATTAAAAATTAAGTACTGCATCTTTAATCAACTGACCAGCCTGATCACTAAGGGTCTCAACTCTGAACTGCGTCAAGGTACAGTATTAAAAGGGATACCTGTCTATTTGCTTGACACTGCTGACAAGTCTAAATATTTGCAAACTACAGTTTACAAGGAAGTGATTTCTGTTCACCTTCTACTGTTGTATGTTAATAAATATACACCACAGTGTATTAGAGATGACTACACCTCTACAAATGACAAAGCAACCATCCCATTTCCGATGTCACCCCTCTGCAAGATGGAGGTTATTCCACGTCAGAATCCATGTCCAAACATCCCCAAACACAGCATGTGTTTGCAAGACTTGAGCACATATGCAGTTAGCAGAACCTGGAACACTCAGTATGCACATTTGTTCAGAAGGCAATAAAAATTCCATCATTAGTGCCTGATTAGTATCCTGTTTTCTGGTTTCCCCTCCCTGGAGTGAGGAAGGCATCAGAAAGCAGGACAGCCAGAGTGTCTGGCATCTGACCTATGGTCCCTGGCACCTCCACAATCCCCTGGTGTGACTGAACAGGAGGCTGACTACACACCCATTAGTGCCTTTGCAAAAAACACTTTGTCTGCTAGACAGAATCTGTACTCTTCCAGGACTTCATAAGTTCAACCAAAAAGTGAGCAACAGTGCAGAAGCACAATGGGCACCTGGTGGGAGAGCTACTGAGAGCAGTTGGAATAGAAAAGAACCTGCACATCAAACATGTGTGAGCACAAAAATGGGAAAATAAAAGTAGCTCTGCTGTACAGCTTAGCTGTGGGAACACATAAACTCTAGAGAGGTGAGCAGTTTCTCCAACCTCCTGCTACTCTGAGGAATTGGGAGGAGAAAAAAAAGGCTCCTAAGACTGGCCATGTCAAAAGACTTCCAAAATGAACAACTTTCCACTGCATTCTTTTGCTAGCCTGCACAAAAAATAATGGCAACAAACAGAAGGTATTTACTGAATATTCCCAAATATGCCACTCACTTGATGATGTTGTCAGAAAGCACTAGACCCTCCAAGCTGAGGTTCTGCAGCTTTTCACACAGACAAAGAATACTGTGGAGATCTGCAACAGATACTGTGCAGTTTGACAAATCCAGGTGCTGAATTTTAAGAAGACTAACAAAAAAAAAAAAAAAAAAGGAAGAAAAAAATGTTACTAAAATTGCATTAAAACTTGTTCCATAAATTTTCCCCATCACAAATATATCCTATACACAACAAGCATGTAAAACCTGCAAAAACTATTTCTACTGATTCCTTGTAACACCTGGAAGTCTATCCTGCTGGAGTTTTTTCTGAGTGCACCTTATAAAAATATGGGGATTATGATAATCCTTTACCCTACAAGATAAAAACCACAAGGCCATTAAGGTACTTGATATTTTCAAAAAGAATCACATCAACTGGGCTTTAAGTAACTGACAGATAAGCACAGATCCTCCTTTTTCAACACAGGCTTAGCCACCGATTAGCTCTTCCACACTCAGAGACAGCACAAACTGCTGCTGGTTGGTACTACCTTAAAACCAAAACCACACACACGGAATATTTGAGACTCAGTCTCAGGATCCAGAACATGCAGAAAAAGCCTTACTTGCTTGTTTTAAACAACGGATCCCCAATGCAAGATCTCGGGCAGCGGAACACAGTAACTCCTGCAGGCAACAACTGTCCAAGCACTCCTGGCAGCAGATTCCCACCAGTCAAATCAAGAGTCTGCCAGAGAGATTCATCAAACCTAGGGCATGGAATTTTACTTGTTAGTGAGTTCAAAGGGTAATGGGTCAAAGCTACGAGTACAACCACAGAAAGTTTTCAGTATCAAAAACAGACTGAGGGAAGGGAAAGCTATTTAATAGACTACAATAATGTTAAAACTTGTGATGCATCTTTTGGTTATACATACCCACACATGGCCTAAACTGAATTATGTATGTATAAATAAGATGAGTACCAGACCATTTAATGGTCTATGGAAACAAAGATTTTCCTTAGTACAAATGACGAGAAATAATACTTACGAAAGTCGATGCCATCTCTTGCAAATCATAGAAACTTTCAGCAAATCCTTTAGAGGCAAATAGGCAAAGATTGCCAAAAGCAATTCATCTGGAAGTGCATCCAAAGAAATACCTTTCGGGAAAGAGCAAAACATGTTCTAGTTAAATCTGGTTCATTTTTGCCTGCTGCTCAGATGCCTTGTTTGGTTGTTAAAAGCCCCTCTGCAGTTTCTCTGTAGGCTATACATCACCTTACATCAGACACTAGCCCCACTTTTCATCTCCCTTGCAGCTCATCATTGTAGGAATACATTTTTACCATCTTTGCCTAGGCACGACTGGTAAATGCCAAGGTTTCTGTAATATTCACCTTTTATACATAATAAAGCCATGGACACTAGTCACACATTCACTTGGGGAACAAGAGCATCTTAGTTACCACCATTGTAATGTAATGCTTGTAAAACTCTGGAGCTTTTTCCCCCCTCTGCTGAAATGCCCACTCTTCCCATGCATGCAAGGGTCCCAGAAGGGAGCTCAAGGTAAGCTATGCTTCTATGTGATACACAGAAAAAAAATGAAAAAAACCCCAAAAACAGGTACTAAAAACTGCTTCCCAAAACATGCACAGTACGACCACTCCCAGATTTATGTGAAACAATGTGGCGCAATTACAGCTTCTCTCAGGGCTCCAGAAGGTGTCGTGATTCACATGAGAGATTTCTGGGTGGTGGAGCTCAGTAACAGCTGCCTTTGACACTGCATTCCATCTTACATAAAAACAGGACTGTCTGAAGGCATTCTCACTTTCTGTGTGACAGCATAATGTATGGAGAGAGCTGCTTATTTATTTTGCGTCCCATACTTATCCAGACTAAAACCACATTTTGAGACCAGGGAAAGGAACCCAGTATTCTACAACACCCCTTCAAGAGCCCAAGAGCCCTGCTCTTTCCCCTTCCAGCCCAGCAGCCTTCCACCGTTTGATGTGCTTTCCTGTAGCTCTCTGGCACGGTCCCTCTCACTGCTCATTTCCACCAGGAGCTGGGACACAGCCCCACTGGGGCACCTGAGCCTGCACTCCTTACCCTTCTCCTTCTCCAAACAGATAATTTTTGGATTGACTTTGGTTTTAGCTTGCTTTTTCTCTGTGTGCTTTAACCATCTAGTAACTACAGTGAATGCTGGCAGCAAGCTTTGTCACACTTTTGCTTTTATATTAAACCTACTTTTGCTGCTGATTCTTTAAGTGACCTTGAAACACTGATTCACAACACAGCCCTGCTGGGCCAAAGTGCCACCTATGTCCCATACACAAGAGCAGACAGACACAGGGACATGCAGTACAACCCCCCAGGACACATACACAGGTGCTCACACGATTAGGCAGCAGAAAACCATGCTTTTCATGGGCCACAATTCTGGAGCCAGACACACTGCCCTTGTTTAAAGGCATACATAAAAGAGAATTTATCACCCCAAGCCCGAAAGCCACTAGATCTAGAAGTGACATTCTGCTGAGTAAGAGCAAATGTAAACAATAAAGCAGGGCAGACTTGTGATGCTCACACTCCATCTCTAATAAAGGGTGAGCAGACGTGGACCAGGGTGACGGTACCTGACTCTGCCTCTCGGAGCAGCCACGGCCGGCGCACGATAACAAAGTCCTTCTCGTTGTCCTTCAACTTCTGCCGTTTTGGAGGAAGGCAGGGCGACGACACCAGCAGGTCCTGCGGTGTGTTTTCATTGCCCAGCTTGTCTTTCTTAAGGGCCGACACTCCCATGCCCGAGAGAAGCTCCGAGGTCTTGCCGGAGTCCCATTCCAAGCTGGTGGAAACATTAGTGCTAGAGGATGGGATCTCCTGGAGATGCTTTCTGCAGACACAGCAAAACTCAGTGGCTCTGAGGATACCGCCAGACTGACACCAAGCACAGCATGGGGATCCTTGAAGCATTTCGGTCACTCGTACTCCACAACCACACGTAGGGCAACTAAGTCTGGGATGTGCTGGCGCTGGAAGCACAGGCAGCAGCCACAGCGCAGGCGTGTGCTCGCTCTGCCAGACTTTGGGGAAGATCCCGCCAGGGACTGAGCGCGCCCCGCTCCCGGATGGGGCGGGCGAGGGACGAGGGAGCGGAGCCAATGGAGGCGGCGGGATACGGCAGCCTCCCAACAACCACCGAACCCGGCCACAGCCGCGACAGCAGCGGGCGGGACTCTCGCACGGCGGGGCGGCAGCGCGGGCAGCGGGACGGGGCGCACGGGGAGGTGGAGGAAGCTCTCCCCGCGGCTGCCGCCCGCTGCGGCCTGGGGATCCGCACCCTCATCATCCCCAAGGGCAGACCCCCCGCTCCCCCGGGACCACCCGCGGGGCCACACACACGTGTGTGGTCCCCGCACCGCTCGCACGCCCAGGAGCCCTTTCCCGCCCCCCGAGCCCCACGGCCGCTCCCGGGGTTCCCACAGACAGCCCCCCCCACGCAGCCGGAGGACCCGAGGGGGTCCGCGAGG
>VXBR01008869.1:10100-66409 GCA_013400215.1 Cisticola juncidis | reverse complement strand
GGAGCCCCGCGGGGGACGCGGCGCTGAGCGGCGGCTCGGCCGAGGTGAGACGGCGGTGGGCGGGACGCGGGACCGGGCGGAGCGGGGCCGCAGATGCCGAGTCACGGCCGGACCGGTTCTCTTGAGCGGGGACGAGAGCCGGGTGGGAAGCGGCAGCCCTGGGCTCGTCCCCTGTGGCAAGGACGCGGAGGGAAGGATGGCTGTGGGGCAGTGCTGGGTGAGGGCGATCGGCGCGTTCGTTTCCAGGCTCTTATCCCGGGTATTGCCCTCCCGTCGGGGGCCTGGAGCACGCAGCGCAGGGCGGTGCTGGTGCCGTGTCCGTGGAGCTCGGTGCTGTGCCGCACAGGCCTGTGCGCACACGGCTGGGCGGGCAGCGCTGGCGTGTTTTGGCACATTTCACCGTGGAAGGTGTTCTCTGGGAACATCTGAAACTGCCCGTGTGTGGCTGGTCCTGACCCTCACCATGCTTATGCAAACCCTGCAGTCTTTTCACACCTTGTTTCACAGCCCGCAGGACTTTCAGCAATGCAGCTCTTCCTGCGTTTTTTCCCCCCCGTAAACTGCTTGTTTTGTAATTGGTGGGGATGGAGAACTAATTCTGAACACACCTACAACCCCACTCTTAGTCAACCACTTGCTTGCAAATGCTCTCCTTTGTTTACTGCATAACGATGGAGAGATGTGCCTGTAAAACTGAGGGTGGTAATGGAACCCGTGGCAAAGGCCACATAACTTCAGGTCCCATACTGAGAATAATGTGACTTCACATTCATATAATCTTTAAAAAAATATTTCTTAACCGTTTCGAATTTTCACTTAAGTCACGGAACAGTGGTTCAAAGATTATTTAAGCAGTAATCAGATGAAAAAGAGGTGGAGTTTTGGTTTAAGAAAAAGGCTGAGTTTATTTCATCTTTTCTGCAGTCCTTTTTTTTTCTTTGTAAATCTGTTACTCTTTTCTCTTAATGTATAGGAAATCCAAAGATGATTTTGCTGAAAACCCAAGTGTTTTTTACAATCTGGAAATTAACAAATAGTCTGTTTGCCTGCATGCAATGTTGGGGCAGTAGTCATGTGACTGCCTTACTGACACCTGCTTTGTGTGAGTGCATTGGTCTGGCAGCCCAGATAGCGATTTCTGTGCTTTTTTTAGATTCTGTCCAGTGTAACTGTATAGTGCTTGTATGTGATTCTATTTCAGTTCCTCTGATAAGTGAGTTATTTTATTCTCTGTGTTATTTTCAGCGTACTTCCCTAAACTGTTTGAAAGCTTCAGCCTCTATGGTACTTAATACATTAAAATTTGGACTTTGTGATCTTGGAGATCTTTTGCAACCTTAATCATTCTATGATCCTTTAGTAGAGGACAAGGCAGCACCATGTAAAGCACATGAGCTTGCCGTGGTTTTGTACTGATGGTCCCTGCTTGCATTTGAACACGAAAATCTTAATGTTCCTTGGTGAAGCCCTTCTCTTGCATTTAGTGCTACTGTGTGGAACCTAGTCTCATGCAAAATCAGAGAGCACTGCCACTTTGACTGGTGTCAGCGCTGCATTTTATTTTTTTAATTGGAAGATACAAAACATGTTTCCTTAAATATCGATCTATTATCAATTAAATGTTTAGTCAATTTATAATTTTTCTTCATTGCAAAGTAGTTGAACTGACAGGTACCACTAAAGTATCAGTCAACACATTGACTAGTGTGGCTTAGAAGAACAAAGCCATGCAAATTGCTTTCTTCACTAATCTCAGAAATGCTTTCTCTCCAATACTGCAATCAGAAAATATCTCTAGTTGGTTTTCTTGGGCAGTTTGTGGCTATTTTCTTTCTTTAGATTGCTTTCTCACTGTACAGAGATAAAGCGGGTCTTTGTTGTCTATTTATAAATACTTAGCATTTCCCTCAAGCTGTAAGAGCTGGTGTGTAATAGTAAAAGCAAACAGAAAAACCCAAACCAACCAACCAAAACCTGTGATGCCACTCCTCTCCTAAACCCGAAACCAACCTAAAAGAAGTCCCCAAAACACACTATGCAGGCTTGGATATTAAAATGGCTGAAGGGACTATTCGTGTTGTTGCTTTGCACTTATTCTTCTCTGTTTCTGAGTTCTGAAACGTAAGTTATATCATTTTGTTGTTTTAAGATGTAAGTGTTAAGAGCTCTCTAGCGTGGGGCAGTTCTATCTGTACTAAAGGCTGTAGTTTACTACCACATGTCTGTAGAGAGAAGTCTTCATGATCCTTAGCAGCATAATTTTGCTGAGCAGGGCAGGCTTCAGAAAACAAACACTGTGGTTTTTTGCCAAGTGAAATGTGCTCGTAGAATCCCAATAAGAACTAGCAAATTCCCTGACAGAAAGGCAGAAGGTCATCATTGAGCTGGTCATTGATACATTGCTGGAGATGGCAACTTTTGTACTAGCAGGTGAGCAGTGAGTTCAGCTGGAGGTGGGCGATACTGTTGCCCAGATATTTTTTGGGTATGTTAAGGCTTTCAGTTCTATCTTTGACTGACTCTGATAAACCCCTTTATAGTTCAGCAACTTTTTTAGGAACAGGTTTTCTTCAGATGGAAGTATGATCTTTAAAAATACAAAGTAAGTCTGGTGTTTCAACTGAAATACCCCAAATCTCTAGGGATGCAGCTTTTTAAAATCTGTTTTGATCTCTACCTGAGAATGCTTGAAGAACAAGAAAAAAAAGTCTTTATTATTCTAGAAATGTCTGAGTTACCAGACAGGAAAATCAGAAACATGGTGGCTGTCTTTATTAGTAATGTTTGAGGGACAGGCAGAGCTACAGATTGTCAGACTCCTCTTCTTTTGAATTCCCGGAAAAAAAAAACTCTGATGCTAAAGCTATTTGCAATTACATAGAATATAATAAGTAAGTAAAAGACAGCATCAGTTTGTCAAGGACAAATAGCTGAAGTAATCTAATCTATTTCAGTAATGACTGATAGACCTACTGTATACAAGAGGATCAGTTTATAATCTTATATATTGCTTAGTAGGACTTTGATTCTGTTCCTTAGGATATTTTTGCTTTGGAAAGAAAGCTGGAAGGAGCCACTGTTGTGGCTAAGGAGGCCATTCCTTTGCCATATACTTTTAATGGTTTTCAGAGTTTCCCTAATGGAATAGTATGACAATTAAAACTATAGAAGGCACAAAACTATGAGAGATTTCAGGTCTTTCAGAGTGTGGTAGCATAAATAAAAATACCTTAGAGATTTGGAAACTTGTAGGGGGGGAACAGGTACAGCTGAGTGGAATTTTGTGCCTGTGTTAAGCAGGAGCCATCAACCACAGAAATACAGGATAGAGAAGTAAAGTTGTGTTTTCTGGAGGGAAAGAATTTGTAGGCCTTAATAAAGCTGAATTTGTGAAGGAAACATCCTATTATAGTATTTATACTTTCTAGTAAGGCATGTGAAGCAGTTTACCTACTGTTCAGGCCTCCTCAGGCATTTGCTGGGAGACTGTGGGAATCCTTCATAGATATGCTTTACTCTTTCTAGCTTCTTTAAGAATACAATATTAGAGTCTCTTTGTTAAATTTGGTGCTGTATTAAAGCTCTAAGAAAGTGTAGGGTTTTTCATTCTCTGCTGTTTCCTTTAGTAACTTGAGATTTCTGTACCAGGCAGAGTGGTTAGTTCATTTGTAATGTAGATGTCATGAGTGCAGTTACTCTTATGTTGGCAGGGTAATTTAATACTGTCGGTAGTAGGGAGTCTATCATATAAAGGGAATTAAGCCTGAACTGAGCCTTTTATGTGGAGTTAGTAGCTGCTTAAAATTAAAAACGTAACTGATTTTGTCTGTGTCTGAAAAGAAGCAGGAAAATCCTAAGCTAAAACAAGAGTGTGTCCTTGTATTTTAAGTTGCACTTCCTGTGCTGGTGTTTCAGCTTTTAATCTTACTTGTATTAATCTGTAGTTGCCTGATTGTTCTGAAACTGAGTATGCTGATAAATACTTCTCCATTCATGGTGAGGGCTCTTGTTACTTTGTCATTGCTTTAATAGGAGCATCTTCTAAGCCATTGAAGGTTGTACAGTACAAGGGAGCTCTTCTGAAGCAGTTATTTCAGGACAACATTTTTTTTGTGATTCTGGAATTCCAGCCAGCTGATACTAGGCAGCTGTATGCCAGTAGTGAGATGGCTGCCTAAATAAAGTGATGAAACAGGATGATAGGTAAGGAGCTTACCTTTCTTTGAACTAACACCCATGTTCAGTGGCAAATGCTGCTTTCCACAGGCAGGCATGGCTTTATAGCCTGCAGTAATGTATTTTAAGGCCTCATTTTAGTAGCACAGGACCCAGATCTATTTGCACTGTTGGGTTGGATTTAGTTCACCAGAAAAGCTCCTCTCAAGCATTGCATTTCTCACTTTGTGGATTTTCTTCCATTTAATATTTCTATGTGGAGAGCTGGTTTTAAATGGTTTCTGTATAAAAGTTTTTAACTGATAATTTGAAAATGTGTATACATTAATTCAAAATAACTCTGATATTAGTCTCAGTTTTTTCAAAAAACAGGCCTTTATGTTTTGAGATTAAAATAGAAACCAGAGAGTAACATAAAGATGTAGTTTATTGATAACTGCAAAGTCGCTTTTGTCTTTGAAAGTGAGTTAAGTTGTGGTAGGAATCAATATCATCTTTTTTTTAGCATATTCAGTATGCTTTTATATTATTTTGGGAAGTACCCTTATGATACTAGCTGAGTGCAGCATCTTGCACAAAAACTTTTTACCCTCTGTTTTGGTAGAAGCTTTTTAGGTGTGACTGTAATAAAACTTTGTGACTAATGAAGTGAATGGTGTATAATTTTTTTGTTTACATGGCAAAAGGTGTGGCTGTAATGGACATGAAAAGCTACACACCAGATAGCAGTGTGCTAGTGAAGCTGATATATACTTGTTTTGTTATTTTTGGTTCTGTGGAATTTGCTGCTATACTGTAAATACAAAAGACTTCTCTGAAGAAACAAGAATGGTACCATAGAACAGTCAAGGACTTTCTTCGAATAAGTGATTGGGAAATGGGTGAGATATCCTGAGTTTTTAATGTACAAATGATCTAGCTAAAGTAGAGTACAGGCAGATAGTAAGGGGATAGTTTGTCCTAAGGAACTGTTTATAGTTTAATCAGCATGTTTGATGAAGGGCAGAAAAGAAAAAGTGTGTGAATTTTTGACTAGAAACAGGAAGGTAACTTGAGTTATTTTCAAAATACAGAATGCTCTGTGTCACAGCCAATGTGGAGTAAACTGACTGCTCTTTCTGTTTGAAATCAAACGTGAAAGTAGAATATAGGGAGAAACAAATTTCACTAGGAAAAAAAAGAGTCAGAATAATTGTTTTTCTGTGTCCTCAAGGTAGTAATGGCATCTCAAATTTTAGAATTTTTTTAGTGTAAATAAGAGAGTTTTCACTGTTTAGTCTCAAACATAACAAGATCGGCTTAAGCACTTTACTGAGAAATTAGTAAAAGAAACGGTTCACTTTACCAAGTTCTAAAGAGATTTAAAAGTAAGTAGAGGGGTATTTCAGTAATAGCATTTCTTCTAAATCTCCAGAAGAGTGAAGGTATTGGAAGTCTTAACAGCAAAGCCAAAGCAAAAACTATTTCACTTAGGTCAAACTAGCTAAATATTAATCTTGATGGAGAGGCAAGTCAGACTGACCACAATAATAAACTTTATCTTTTTTAATAATACATAAAATGCCTGTGGTAAAAGAAAGCTTATTAAAAAGGTCTGAAGCAGTTTAAATAAAAATGTAACAAGTCAGTGACATTTTCTGTAATGGATTTGTGCAGCCCACTGTACTTTTTCATAATACCTTACATGTATGAAGCTGTATGGAATTTCTTACAGCAGTCCTGAGCGTAACAGTAACTAAACACTGAAGGAGGAGCAAAGCAAAAATATATCCTGACAAACTATACCAAATGAATTGAGAATTCAATTGTTTCTCTGATTAGCATAGGAGGAGTAGGAAGGTGAATTGAAATTCTTGAAATTTCAAACCTAAAAGAGGTGCATTACAAGTAGACTAACATACTTCACTGTGTTTTTTTGTGCTCTATTAACTCTTATGTACAAGCTTTAAATATGTGTTTGAGGTACGCTCCATTAAAAAAGTTGTTCATTATCTATCTAGAAACATTTAATTTAAACATTTAACCCTTTGTAAAATTTAGTTGATTACTCCTAAAAGTAGGAAAAAGAGCAGAATAGATTTTCAACTTGAAATTTGGACTGGACTCAAAATTGGGCTAGTAGTCTGTTCAGGGACAGAGATTTGCCTCCTGGATCTGTTGTATATCATGATGAACAGTAGTTGTCCTAATACATTTCTGGAAATGAGAGCATTGGAATGACATATTTTGATTTCTTCAGAGGACTTCAGGGCACCTTGCTTAAAATCTGTGGTTTTGTCTGATAAGAACCCTGATCACATGAAGTAGGAAAAGTTTGTTAATATGTTTTAAAGTGTCCATTGAACAACTCTTCTGTGTAAATATCTTCCAGAGATTTTAATGTAAATATTGTTTTTTGTCTTGCAGTTCTGATCTGCTTTCGTAATTGAGTGTAGTGTGGCTGGAGCCAATATTTGACAATGAGTGGTGCAGCGTTGGGCCTCGAGATAGTGTTTGTCTTTTTCCTGGCCTTGTTCATACTTCACCGGTATGGAGACTTCAAGAAACAGCATAGGCTGGTGATCATAGCAACGTTATTGGCTTGGTATCTCTGCTTCCTGATTGTATTCATACTGCCTCTGGATGTCAGTACGGTAAGAAATGTGCAGGACTTCCTGCTCAGTTGCATCAAATGTGTATGGTATTTGTCTAAACTAGTGACTGCGAAAGACCAACTCTAGAAACGCCAAAGAAATCTTCCATGTAGTATCTTAATAGATTAAGATATAAAGATATAAACACATGACAATGTCTTGTGTTTATAATTAATTTTACTTTTTGTTGGTCTCATAAGGTGACAAATCTATTTCAAACATTTTAAAATTTCATTATTTGTTTAAAACAATTTTTTTAATCTGTTTAGACAGCATAAGGACACTCAGCATTTTGCTTACTTGATTGCTGGTTGCATGTTGATTTGAGTGTTTATAGGTATAATTAATTCCAATTGTAAACCTGGAGTACAGGAAATATCAGTAAAATAGGACTTAGCACTTTTAAGTAAGTATTATACCTCTTTGGTCACTGATATAAAATAAATTGTCTTTTAGACTATTTATAATCGATGCAAACTTGCAGTTAACTCCAGTCCTGCAGAAGGTAATGGCTCTTATGTCACTCCTGCACCAAGGTATGAGCTACATGTTTTTTTCTTTAGACTGTATTTTATTATTTTCTTTTTTTAATTGATAGGAGCATATTGTGTTTGTAACACTGATAAATAAGTGTTATCTGTGTGATGCAAAATTTGAAATTTTTAAGTATATGGGACAGTGAGGGAAAAGGCAATGAAAGGTGGATCTTTATCTTCTGGGAGTAATTACATAGTAATTATGTAGTATTTCCAACTGATTACCAAACTATTCCTTTTTTTTGTGTTACTAGATTTCTTTTTTTGTTGTTGTTAAAGCAATAGGACTAAGCTTTTTTAAGCAATCCTGTTTATGAGTAGATACTTTGATGAATGCTTATCCTTTACAATCTTAAAGACTTTAAATGTGAAAATCTGATTTTATGCCTTTAATTTATACCATATGAATGAAATTAGCTGCTTGTCTTCTATGTTAGGGTCTAATTGCTTCTTACAATTACATACATATGGTAGTTGCAGTTATCTGAAATGTACTGTTTTCCACCAAAGTAATGTTAGCTTGCTGGTTGTGTGCTGGCAGGAAGAAGGTAATCCCTAAACATGGAGACGTAGACTAACGTGGGCTCTTTCCATGGCTGTTCATCTGTTAGCCTGCACTGGCTGTTTCCCCATGTAATTGATGTGTGCAGTGCAGTTATCTGTAAGATGATCAGAGCCCTTAAGATGTCAGCTGATATGTCTGTGCAAAGTATTGTCAGTCTTGCTGCCCCAAAGCGGGGCCTGGAACAACGGTGAAATGGTGAAATGACAGACAGTCACACGGTATTGCACCCTATACTTAGACCACCAGTGGATGTTAATTAAACCTATTTAATTATATAAACAATTTGAAAACTATTCAGTAACCTTTCAATTTACCTATAGCTTCAGACAAACTTTTTTCATAGAATCACAGGATGGTTTGCATTGGAAGGGACCTTAAAGATCATCCAGTTCCAATACTCTTCCAGGGGCAGGGACACTTTCCTCTATGCCAGGTTGCTCACAGCCCCTTTCAGCCTTTCCTCAAACACTGTCAGGAATGGGGCATCCACAGCTTCTCTGGGCAACCTGTGCCAGTGCCTCACCATCCTCACAGGTGAAGATTTTCTTCCTAATCTCTAATTCAAACCTGCCCTCTGTCAGTTGAAAACCACTGCCCCTTGTCCTGTCACCGTGCCCATTAGGTACTGGAAAGGACTATAATATCTCCTGGCACCTTCTCCAGGTTGGACAACCCCTGCTCACTCAGCCTGTCTTCATAGGAGAGGTGCTGAAACCTTTAATCATACTGCCTGCCATTTTATCTTAATTTGATACTTTTGAAAATATTTAGGTTGTGCACATAAAAACTTGCAATTCAGGCTTAACTAGCTTAACTAGTTTGACCCTGGAAAACACCAATTATTTCTCATTAGGTAATCCTATCTAAAATGACTTTATTGCCCCTTGACTCACCCTTGCTTCATTACCCGGACAGGTGTGTGGAAAAAAACCAAACTGCCTTAGTGTAGATGGACACCTTGTCCTTTGATCTTTTTTTTTCTTAAAGGATTCGTATGGCTTTCCTACTCTTCTGAAGTGAACACTGCCTGTCAGAAGAGTATTGGCTTACTAAATTAAAATTTATATAAGACTTGACTTTTTCCAGATGGATGGCAGAAGAAGCAACTAATACATTCTTTGTATGACTAAGTGCTCTAGATGATGATATACCTAGAACTTTTTTAAAACCTGCTGCACTAACTAAACTATAACACTTCTCTATCTAAACAAGTGTTTTTTCTGTGCATGAAATTATTACTGAAAACCAGAAACTGTAACCTTAAAATGTGTTATTGAATAGTTCTCTTCAGTCTTTCAGCTTCTGGGGTTTTTTTTTGTCTTAAGAAAGATGTCCTGTCCAGAGACGTTTGTGGTTAGGAAAATGATAAAAAATTCTAAGTGATCATTCAGTTTATTTACTTGGGAGATGGTTGATTGTTGACTATGGACTCGAGTAGTATTGTACTACTTGTATGTTCTTTTGAAAGACCTTTCTAGAAAGGAATTTCTAGAAGATGCTTTTTATACTCATAGCTCTACAACTAGCAGTATTTTCTTTACGTTGTTACAGCAAGCAAAAATGTTTCAAACCCTGGAGTTATATTCCTGATGGAATTATGCCAATTTTCTGGCGTGTTGTATACTGGACATCTCAGTTTTTAACATGGTAAGTAAGGCAAAAGAATATGGCAAAGACTATGATGCAGTTTTTAAATGGACCATCTTAACAGTCATACCATTCTTTAAAAATGTGTATCACTACAGCAAAGAGCTTTCAAATTGTATATTATTTGCTAGTAGTGAAATTTCTGTAATAATTACTGTAGTAATTTCAGCATATTCTTTTTTCTCTTGCTTCTGTGGAGGCAAATTTCAGGTGGCAGCCACTTATCCTTGGTTCACTTCTGTAGTTGAAACGAAGCAATTTACACATATAGGTGTTTATGGATAGATTGAAAAAAGGGGGGTTAGGCAACCAAATACCAAAATAATTCCATGAATAATTTGAGTGATTATTGAGTAATATTGTCAATTAATTTGTTTTATTGAAAATATTGTATAAAGCTGTAGATATAAGCTACAGAAAAAAGATATGTCTGTGAGGTTTTGGGTTTTGTGTGGTTTCTGATCAACCCGTCATCAAATAATTATTTTTGTAGTTACTCAACGATGTCAGAGTTGGTAGTTCATTCTTATTTATCACAGATTTTTTCATAGCAAAGCTAACTGTATTGTTTTTATCTGCAGCTTGTTTAAGGTTTGCCATCAGACAGGTACATCTAGAATAAAAACATCTAAGTAGCTCATTTCTTAGAAGCTTGGAGTCTTAAACTTTAACACTCCTGCCTCAGTAACCTGACACTGCTAAACTACTTTTTGGAGGGGGAGGTTGGTGGTTTGGATGTTTGGGTTGGGAGATTTTTTTGGTTGGGAGATTTTTTTGGTTGGGGTTGGTGGGATTTTTGGTTTATTTTTTTTTGACTGGTTGATGTGGTTCTGTTTTGTTTCCTTTTCTCCCAGGATTCTGCTACCTTTCATGCAGTCATATGCTAGATCAGGAGGGTTCTCTATTACTGGAAAGATTAAAACTGCTTTGATTGAAAATGCCATCTATTATGGCACTTACTTGCTGATTTTTGGAGCTTTTCTAATATATGTGGCTGTAAACCCAAACTTCAATTTGCAGTGGTAAGAATAATGTTGTAAACACTTCCATGAGTTCTTACAGAATTGTCATAGGTAATTTCTTCTGTGGATGAAATGTTTTTCTGAAAATACTAGTTTTAGTTATAATATTTTGCTGGGCAGTTCAAAAGTTGTGTTAACTTTTATGTGAAAGGGGCTTTTTAAAGTATTTATAGAAATTTGGGTTTTCGTTTTCTGATTTTGGTATGTACAGCAGAGGAATCCTCTTACATTTACAATGGTGCTTTTTTTCTCCATATAAACACATTTGCAAAGGTAATGCAGAAACTTTTCAGTTTTTACAGAACAGATATTCCAAGAAATCAATATTTCCTGTGTAGTGTATCTGAATGCTGTAGACTTTAAAGGTGAAAAGGGAAGTCAAAATAATTGACATCTATAAATTTGTTATAGTCCTCCATACTAGATAGAATACAAATCTGAATACAAATTTCTGAACATGTTACTCTGAATACAAATCCTGGGTTCTAAGACTGTTTCTTACAGTGACTGCCATTATGGTATTTTGACCTCACTTTCTGTAAGTTTGGTAAGTTCATGTTGTTTCCTAATGGAACACATCACTTTAGGAGAACAGTTTGTTTGAGAACAAACAAATTCTTATCTTCCCTCCATGGTGGGCAGAACATGAGAGATACGGGAAAATTGTGGCAGCTTTAAATATGGCCAAGCAGCACACATGGCTCCAGGCAAAAATTTAGGTGATACTGAATCCATTCCTGTGAACTTTAAAGCTATATTTGTGTATATTGATACTTCAAGAGTAGTTTCGTCTAGGTGGAATAGGAGTATGTTTGTTTAGGATTTTAATATGGTTTTGTCTCCTTAGGAACCAGCTTCAGACTATTGGAATAGCTGCTGCAAACACATGGGGTCTGTTCCTTCTTGTGTTGCTTTTGGGTTACGGTTTGGTGGAAATCCCTCGTTCTCACTGGAATGGGGCCAAGAGGGGTTATCTACTCATGAAGACTTACTTCAAAGCTGCCAAACTGATGACTGAAAAAGCAGATGCAGAGGAGAATTTAGAGGATATTATGGAGGTAAGTAACTGGTCTTCCTTGTAAAAAAAGTGAAGGCTGCTGTTTGTTGTCTGAATTCATTGGTGTTAGACACTTGTAGCATAAGCATGAACTTACTATAAAGTATCAGTAAACTAAGAAGAATCATTATATCCTGCCATTTCAAAACACTCAGTCCTGGGCAAAAGTCAAAACAGAAATAGTCCTTGCTTTTACAAGCTTAAAAGTCATAGCAACTTGATAACCATTATTTGTTGAGTCTATTCTTTTGCTGAGCCTTTTGGAGTAGAACTGGTCATTAACAAATAACATTTCAGTGTGAACTTGAACTGTCAGTGTACAGATGCTTCAGTAGGGTTCAAATTGTGTACTTTGTTATGCTCTGCTCACAAGTGTATTTCTGGAATCTTGAGAAGAGTTTCCAAATTGTGGGGCCATGTTTACTTGCTTTTTGAGAAGAGCATAAATAGATAATGGGTTTTTTCAAAGTTTCTTTTGAGACTCTATTGTTAAATGTCAGTGAGCAATAGGTTCTAATGTAATTCAAGAACAGATTGGAAACCTAGCCCTTTGAAATAACTTTTCCTGGTTCTTCTGCTGGGATACCATGGCTTGGAATAATATGTGTGAACTGTTGTAGGGTAGGGTGGAAATCTGTGTTATGTGTCAGTACAAATTAGTAATAGAATCTTTATTCATCTGTAATGCATTTTGAAGAAACTACTAAAAACAGCTGAAAACATCTAAGTGGAACGTAACTACAAAACTTACTAGAAAATGAGCAATGACAACCTTTTTAACTAAGGTAGCACTTAAAACAGAATATTTCCCCTGGAAGGGACCAAACAACAGTCATCTGATGCAGCTGTCTGACCGCTTCAGAGCTGACCAATAGTTGAAGCAAATTACTAAGAGCATTGTTCAGATGCCTAGAGAAGGTGTGCTGATCTCTTCTCCCTCAAAAACAGTTGCAGGATGCATGGAAGTGGTTCAGAGCTGCTTCCAGAGAGGTCCAGGCATAAGGAAGCAGTTCCTTACCACAAGGGTGGTGGATGATCTCACACTGCAACAGGCTTCCTAAAGAGGTGGGCAGTGCTCTGAGTCAGTCAGTGGGACTTACTCTTTAACCTAAACTTTTGTCTTTTCCATTTCAGCCTTCCTGCATAGAAACCAGTTCTCCACTCATATACTGTATAGTTTGCAACTTTGTGTAGTTGTGTTGTACACCGCTGTTCTTTTTTTAAAAAAGTACATAAGTGTTCTTTACAAATACTTCACTTACCTTTTGTGAGATACCTAGTAAAGCTGTTGTGTTTAGGAAGCTGTATTTTTTTAAGCTTTTACAGCTGTCGTTTCCAGTTGGGAGACTTGCAACTCTAATTCATCTGTAAAGGTTTATAGTTCATGAAAAATTTATTAATCAATGTTTTTAGTTTAGCATAGTTAAGCTACTCTGTTATTTTTTCTCCCAACAGGAAGTCCGTAAAGTAAGTGAGAGTATCAAATATAACCACCCCTTGAGAAAATGCGTTGATACAATACTGAAAAAGGTAACCAATTGCTTATCTTCAACCATAGTTATTCAGTTGAGAGGAGGTGCTTCCTGCACATACAGAGTACTTGTACATTACTTTCTTTTGCTCTTAATATAAAATCATTATTTGACATCTTCTGAGTTTCTATTAATATTCCGAGTTGAAATTCTTTGTGAAATGTTTTCTTATGATGTACGTGATTATCATATTATTATATACATATATTGTTATCATATACATTATCATCATTTTGACATAGTGTTGTAGAAAGAGAAAAAAATGTATGCTTAGAGTAAGCTTTGAAGTTGCATGAAATGCCCCAAACATACATAAATAATTAGCAAAGGCTGCTTGCTATTCTTTTGCCTCCCAGTTAATTCTTCCTTTTTCTTCCAGTGCCCTACTGAGTACCAGGAAAGAATGGGTAGGAACATGGATGATTATGAAGATTTTGATGAAAGACAGAACAGTTATCCCAGTGAAAAAAGTCTGGCCAAACTTCACAAGCAGGTATATTAATAGATGGTAGAATGCCTCTCTTACGCTAAGGTAGTGAGAGTAAATGCTGATCAAAGATTTTGAATGCACTTCATCTGGATTGTTGAGTGTAGTGGGTTTGAGCTACTTAATAGAAACTTTTTTTGGTGAAAGAAAGTATGGACATTTAGTATCCCAAGTGTTTAAAATTCTGGATGTATACAAAGTGTTCTTCGTGTGTTGTATCTTGGTAGTGTTATAGCTGTCAGTGAATAAGCCTTGTAATGGTTGATAGTGCATTCTGAATAAGAAATTACAGTAAAAGCTTTATATTTAGTGAGATGCAAAAATAAAGTGGTAGTTGGGAAAAGTAGGATTTAACTGCTACTGATGATTTGTGATGAAAGAGTTGGAAAATTCAGTAATCATGTATGTAGTACTTCCATGATTTGCGTATTTAGAGAATTAACTGCATTTTTGAAGATACAGTCTTTGCAGTTCTTACATTTTCAAGGGATTTTGCAAGGATTTTCTGCCATTTTTTGAAACAAGTCTCTTGTAATCCTGATTTCTTGCAATTTATTGTAGGTAATCTATTCAGTGCAGAGACATCGTCGTACACAGGTCCAGTGGCAAATTCTTTTAGAGCAAGCATTTTACCTGGAAGATGTGGCAAAAAATGAAAGCAGTGCAACTCGACAGTTTGTTCATACCTTTCATTCCCAGGAACCAGAAAATAAACTTATTCAGTATTTCTACACACCAACGGTTGGTAAGTGCTATCATGAAGATTTTGGGTATGTTAAGGTTTAACTGATACCATTCTGTAACAAGAACCAGTTGTTTTATTTAAAAGTTCAGCTGCAGCAGAAGAAAGCAAGTCTGCAGTATTAATACATTAATGAATTGAATTAGTTATCAGGTACTAATTTATGCTCTTGGCCATAAGCCTCAGTTTTATTTACGAATTCAGT
Organism: Cisticola juncidis; assembly: GCA_013400215.1. Taxonomy (NCBI): domain Eukaryota; kingdom Metazoa; phylum Chordata; class Aves; order Passeriformes; family Cisticolidae; genus Cisticola; species Cisticola juncidis. The sequence goes on along the minus strand of VXBR01008869.1, from coordinate 51,807 downwards.
AGCAGTTATGTGTCGCAATAAAACAGCAGCAAACTTTGAAGCCGTTTGTGAGGGAGTTCCGTTTCTGGTTGTGTAATTGTCATTAACCTGTTCCAGATATGTGTGTGGTTGTTTTTTCCAGAGTGGTACTGGGAATGCCTTCTCCGACCATGGTTTTACAGAGTGCTTGCAGTTGTGCTGGCCACATTCTCTGTAATTGTTGTGTGGTCAGAGTGCACATTTTTCAGCACAAAACCAGTTCTGTCACTATTTGCGGTTTTCATACAACTGGCAGAGAAGACATATAATTATATATACATAGAGGTAAGTTGGAGAGTAATTACTTGAAAAAAGTATTTTCAGATCAATGCTTATGATAACAGCACTAGATAAAATAGATTTAAAAAGAAATCTCTAAATAATCTGTCAACTTTCAGCTAGTCTCTAAAAATATATAGTACCCAACATTGTTTCTGTGGAGGAAGTCAGCCTTTTGCCACTTGTTAAAACTCTCAAATACCAGGTGAAGGCATCACCCAGCTGATCTGAATATCCTGTATAGAGTAATTTCTGAAACACTAGCTTGGAACATAGGTGTTAATTAGACTTTCTGTCTAATCAGCTATGTGCGTGACCTCAGTTTCCTAAAGAGGAATTTGCAGATGACCAGGAATCCAGTCACAGGTGTGGCTAGCAAATGTGTGCACAAATTTATCAGTAAAGATAGCGAGCTGAAGTATTCTAGTATACTTACAAAAGGTTAATTTGAAAACGCTCTGGTTTATGCCTTGTTTTGTTGGAAGAAATGCCAGCTCAGTCATAGTAATTTTTGAGGCAATTACAGAATTTTTATTTACATTATCAAGAAGTAGAATGTTTCTATCACCAACTGAGTTAGCTTATGTTTAGAGTGTTATAATGATCACTTCCAATTTAAGTTGTTCTGAAAAACTCCCAAAACTCTTCTCAGAGCAGGTGTTCTCACATCTCAAAATGAAAAATTAAGGCTGGAGATGATCGCTGCAATGTGACAGGCAATCTGCTGAACACATTAACACCTTTAATAGAATTCTACATTTAAAGAACTTAACAACACTTTTTTTTCCCCTAGATGGCCTGTTTTCTTACCATCTTTTTCCTAAGTATCTGTGTTTACTCTACTGTCTTCAGGATCCGTGTATTTAACTATTATTACTTAGCTTCACATCATCAGACAGATGCATACAGTCTCCTTTTCAGTGGCATGTGAGTATTTGGTATATGTTTTAGAGGTGTTCTATCAAATACTGAATTGAAAATGTCCATGAAACTTCCATTTACATTTTGATTTGTAATTTACTGTGGGTATAATTCCTAATTCATCATTATTCTATGTTAGATCCAGGTATGATTTTGTAGGTAATGTAAGAAACTCTTTTAAGTGCTGTTGCCTCTTGCATTTGTGCAGGTTATTTTGCCGTCTTACTCCACCATTGTGCTTGAACTTTCTGGGCTTGACCCATATGGATGCAACAATCTCTCATAAAAACACTCAGCCAACTGCTTATACATCTGTAAGTAAGAAAATGTGAGTTTGAGCTTTCAAATGGGGTTTGGACAGCAGGCAGAGTATTTTTAAATACATCTTATAGTAAGATTCAGATATTCAAATCTTCTCAATCTTTTCAACAGGGTAAAAAGATTTGATTATAGGTGAGGAATTTAGTAATGATTTCTAGAAGTCATGAATAGCTTTTTTTTGTCTCCTTATCTTAAGAAAGTAAAATAGTATACTTTAGAGTTCAGGGTGATCTTCTTTCCTGTATCAATTCCTGTTAGTTAATATCTATCAATAGTTATTGATTATCAATTAATCCTGTAAATTAATATCAATATCAATTCCTGTTTCAGCTTTCACTGGCATGTAGCATCCTATAGATGTAGGGCAACCCTATAGATGGGGAGCAATTCTGACTTCCTACTTAAAACCAGTGAGTTTGGTTTTATTGAAGAACTGGTTTCTGTAACAAGTTACATCTCATGTCTTTATTGTTAGTAACTAGATTTTTGTGTTGTCTAGAGACTCTTTTCACAGCAGATGAAAAAAATCCACCAAATTTGCCCTTGTTCTGAAGCTGGTGAGACTAGGAAATCATTTTAGATACCTCAGAGTGCTGGAGGTGACCTTTACACCTCCGTATTCTCAAGTAGATCTATGATAACATTGCCTTTGTTTCAGTTACTGTAGAGGATTGCGTATTTATGTAAGAAGGCACAATCTTCATGGGTTTATGTAGAAAATAGTCAGAGCTTGTTCTCATGGATTTTTTTTTTCTCTAGATAATGGGATCCATGAAAGTGCTGTCCTTCATTGCAGATGGATTCTATATATACTACCCAATGCTTGTTGTCATTCTCTGTATTGCTACATACTTCAGGTGAGTGATTTGCAAGATAAATCTTACATGCTTCTTTACATCAATATAATTAGTTTCTTCTAATTCAGGAAGAGATACAGTACTCCTTTTCCAGAAGTTGAGTTGTGTCATTCTAATAAAAAAGCAAAACCTAAATCTGTAGATTGCAATTTATGTAGGTGAAATGTGTACATTTAAAATATATAGATTGTATTAAATCATAACTGAGTTAACTTTAGCTTCATTCCTAGATTTTTAAGGGTAAACTGTTCAAAGTTTGGAGCCTGGGGTCATTTAGATTCTACTTTGGAGATTAAAAGATTAAAACAGCATGAGACAGCTATTTTCAAAAAGTTTTCTAATAAATTGAGCACTAGCAGCAATTTTAGGTGTTGACCTTTCTAACAGGACTCATGTCAAGTTTCTCATGCATTACCAGACTTCTGGTAATGTATACTGGTTTAAATAATTTGGTCTCCTTTCCCTAAGCCACAGTTTATTTTAGCTTGGAAGGGTAATTGCAAAAAACAGTTACATTCTTGCTTTATAATTTCAAAATGTCTGCTTTTGAATACTGTAACAGATGAGATACTTTTAGTCTGATGTTGCTGAACAACATTTATGTTAATATCTTCAATTCTGCATTACCATTCAGTCAGAAGCAATCTCTGTGTTTTCAGTCAAGTGCAGTGTAGTGAAATGCCTTGGATGTCCATTAATATTGTATGTGCATCTGGTAAGACAAGAAGTATCTAATTGTCAGTTTTCCTTGCTTACCTTTAGGTTAAGTGAAAAAAGTGGTGGTGGTGCTAAAAACAAAAGCAATAAAACCTCAACAAAATAAACAAAAAACAGGAAAGCCAATGACAAGAAAACAGAAAAGAGGAGTTTGTGTGGCCTTTTGTCCACAATGATCATCCTGGGCTTTGAATAATATAGTGAAAAGGAAGACTAGAGTTTGAAGGAGAGAGGGTTGCTTTAATGACCTCTGCCAATTAAGATACACGCAAAAGCAAAGGTTGAATAAAATCTGTTGAGGAAAGCTGAGTCTCCTGTGTTTAATCCAGCAGTCTTAAAGTTAAGGGAGTATAAGGAAAAATGTATCAATACTCCAGTCTGGAGGAAGGAAAACGCTACAAAAAGAGCAGTTATGTTTTCTGATGTGAAGTTGAAAAGATTAAAGTGGTTTCATGCTATGTAGTTCCAGGACTAGCTTAAAAAGGCGGGCCAAGCTTACTATCGGCTGCCAGTGGCTATTCAAAAGGGCAGCCAGCATCCCTACAGCTTAAAAGTATGCAGTATACACTCTCCTGAGTGAAACCCTGAGGTAAAAATGGTTTTCCTATGTTATTACTATTTCAAAACCACAGAAATTATAATAAGCAGAATTTTTATAGTATTCTGGCAAAAAAGAGTTGATGACATGGGTATAAATTCTCTTATGTCTGAGAACATTTAAAGCAAGCATCTAATGTTAAAAGCCTTTAAAGCAAATGTCATTTGCACTACTCTGACTATATGCACTTTAATCTCTCTGTTTGAATAGGGTTGTTCTACCACTTCCAATTGTATTTAGAAATACGTTACTGTTCTGGGTCACCTAGGTCACCCTACTGTTCTGGGTTACCAGTTATTGTTCTGAGTTCTGAATTTTCTGTTTTCTCAGCTGGTATAATAATCTGTCTTCTGTGTTCGTCCTTTTTATTTGGATTGTTCATACAGTTCTGAACAGTTTGTTTTACTTTTTTGTTCTGTAATGTATCTAAACTACTAATTGTAAATTAATAAAGGAAATTGCTTCTTCTTTTACCAGTTTAGGAACTCGTTGTTTGAATCTTTTGGGATTCCAGCAGTTTATGGGTGATAGCGAAATGACCTCTGATTTGATTGATGAAGGAAAAGAGCTAATCAGAAGAGGTAAATTAGGTCCTCTGTTACAGTCTCCCTGTAAAGTCATACTACCATAGAATCATCAAGGCTGGAAAAGACCTCTAAGATAGAGTCCAACCCTAAAACCAAGACTGACAAGTTCATCACTGAACCATGCCCACAAATGCCACATCTACACATCTTTTAAGTATCTCCAGGGATGATGACTACAAACTGCCCTGAGCAGTTTATTCCAGTGTCTGACAACCCTTCCAGTGAAGAATTCTTTCCTAATACCCAAACCTCCCTAACACAACTTCAGGCCATTTCTTCTTGTCTTGTTATTTGTTACTTGGAAGGGGAGACCAACCCCTCACTACACCCTCCTTTCAGGGAGTTGTCAAGTGATAAAGTCTCCCCTGAGCCTCCTCTTCTGCAGGCTAAACACCCCAGCTCCTTCAGCTGTTCCTCATCAGATTCATGTTCCAGACTCTTCCCCAGCTCCATTGCTCTTTTCTGGACTCCAGCATCCCCAGTGTTTTTCCTGAACTGAGGGCCCCAGAACTGAACATAGTATTTGAGATGTGGCCTCGCTGGTGCTCAGCATAGAGGGGCAGTCACTACCCTGGTCATGCTGGCCACACTTTTGCTGATACAAGCCATTGGCTTTCTTGGCCACCTGGGCACACCCTGGTTGATGTTCAGCCACTGTCAATCAGCACTCCCAAGTCCTTTCAACAGACTGCTTTCCAACTGCTCTGCCCCAAGCCTTTAGTATTGAGTGGGGTTGTTGTGACTCATTAAAATTTTAAAAGAAAGTGCTTTGGTGAGCATTTTTACCAGCTCCCTCTGTGCTTTTGGGTTGATCTGGCCCCAGATCAGTGTAGGAGGTCACTGATCATATCCCCTTGGGTTTTGGGGACTTTATTCTGTTCCCCATCCCTGCCTTCCAGCTCAGGGAACCTGGTACCTAGGCAACAACTGGTCTCAGTCTTAAAGACTGAGGCAAAGAAGGTACTAAGTACCTCAATCTTTTCCTCATCATATAATATGGTTTTGTATTACATTTGTCTGAAATACTGCAGGAAAAAAAAAGCTGTCTGTCAGGATTTTGAAAGCTGTACCGGGGAAGGCCACAGCACAAACTGCCATAAACTTACAGTGCTGTGGTCACTATGTGAAGTCCACTGTTGGACTTCATTAACATTTTAAATGAAGTACCAGTTTTGTTCATCCAGTATTTTAGATATTTCTAAATATTTTACAGTGTGTTATTGATCAAATAATATCTTAGCAGATGCTTGTGTAATCTGTCATAAAGGATGATTAACTTTTAAATTGTCTTTATCATCAACAAACTAATCTTTCTTCTGTAAGTGTGTTGATTGAGCTGCACAAATCCAGTCATTTCCTTCAGTCTTTTTTGCTATGTCAGCAACTGTTTTATTAGAGAAAGCATGTTTTTCTATGTAGAACTGGAATTATCTGATGGTTTGGAAAGCTTTTAATTTACATTAATTTTTTATTGAAAGTATTTCTTAAAAGTTTCTAAAAGCTATTGTAATTTTTGAGTAAATGTTTAGAAATTAAACTTTCTGAATACAGTGTTATACTATGGGAGACGTTTATTCCCATAGTTGATGAAAAGCAAAACCTCGGTTTACTTAGATTAGTAGTGTTTCTTTTTTTTGGAGAAAGATCAAAGTTTCATTCCCTTAATAAGTGGTTATGATGACATTGATACTGTGATGTTATACTTCCAACTTTATAACAGATACAAACACAAAGTATTTGAGTCACAGTTTGGGCCTCACAGAACTTCATGAAGATCTTGATTCAAAAATGCGGAAGATTTTTCTTAATATCATACTTTTCCAGTTATTTCTAAGGGTTTTGGTTTTGGTTTGGTTTGGTTGTTTTTTTTTTCTTTGCCAGCTGGAATTTAAATGTTATGCAATGATCCAAGATAGCATCATGACAAAATAATTTTGATGTGAAACTCCATAATGATAGACAAACTTTCTGTTTTGTTTTTGTTTAATTTTGATGGGGAACTCCATAATGATAGATAAGCAGCTTTTTGTTTTGGTTATGTTTAATTGTAAGAGCCATGTATTTCAATAAAAATCTTTGTTAGTTAACTTCAGATTTTCATTGTCAATTTAAAAAATTGCTGATGATGTTCCTTTTATGGAGCTCAGACAAAGTTTTATTTTTATTTTTAGAGAAAAGAAAACGACAGAGGCAGGAAGAAGGTGAAACTAGAAGAAGGGTATGCAATTTATTTAGCTAATTATATTATTATACTGTAATATCTGATAGGATTTACCATGGATATTTAATTCACTATGATCTGTTTCACAAAAAAAATAGTCCCAAATAATTGACTGAATCGGTTTAATCTTGCTGAATAGTCTTGACAGGGGTTTAATTATAGAAGCTTAAAGGACAATTTCAATGACACTACTTGGACACTATTTTTACTCAGTGTGTCGTGGTGTATGCCAATAGCATTAAGAATGGTCCTGATTTCTAGGATACAGAATAATCTGAAATACCTTATTACCAATCTCTTATACTGATACTACTCTGCTGGAAATAACTGCAGTTGCAGGGTTGTCATACCGAAATGTGGACTCCTCCCAAACTTGTTTTGTGTGCTCATTGGAACGTCATTGGCACAGGTTCTATTTTTTTTTTTTGCCAGAAGAGGGAATTACATGTAAGACAGCAACAGTGATTTCCACTGAATAACAAACAGAATGTTTGATTCAAGTAATGTTTTCTGCACATATTGTATTCAAAGATAAGCGAGGTTTTAGTTTTTCACTAATGTATAACAAAATCTAGTCTAGAAGGTCACAGTAAAAGATACATGAGATAAAGGATGCATGCAAGAAGATAGTACTGGGACTAAAACTTATTGGTTTTCCAAGCACAGGTATAATTTAATCCCAGCCAGTACTGCATAGACCTTTCTTTTTATCCTTTCCCTCCATCTCATAATTTTAAAACTTAAAGTTGTTGGGAAACAAAATAGCAAGTATGTGTGATCCATTTAATATACACTGAAATCTGAAATCAAGCTGTGAATTTTTCTGTGCTGTGTGTATCTCGTTATTTTTCCATTTTGCCACTAGATGGAAGTAATGGTCAATAAAAGCAGCAGTTCCCACCATAACTTAGAGCAGTTGGCTGAACTTTGAGAGCAGATTTGAGATGCAATTTGTTTTTTAAAAGTTTTTTTCTTAATAACAGTTATGATAAACGGTTTAGTGAAGGAACACATTTTGGGTTTAAAATGAAACAAAAATTCTTCCTGTATGAAGATACTGAACAGTTGTTGTGTTGCTTTTTCCTCTCAACTTAAATTTTTCTTCGTGGTCTTCTTTCCAGGAATGGAAGGAACGGTATGGAAATAGAGATGATTCCACCAGAAGCAGAACTGTCCACACAGACCAGAAAGAATCCAGCTTCTCAGAGACCAATGCCAATAGACGTAAGCTTTCTGGGTTGTAGGGGGAAGTTTGTTTTGTTTCAGTACCTTGTCTGCACAACTCTGGCTGTGATAGTAGTTTCAAATACCTTCCTTTTTGTCTTAGATGCTGTGCTGATAATGTTCACTTCCATGGCCCAGTGCCACTTAGCCATTTAAGGCACTCAAAAGAGTACTGTATTTCTTTCCATCTCCGGCTAGCTGGGATTAGAGATTCTGGCTACTCTTCAGATCAATTTCTTGGTCTTATGGGATGTATAATGATTGCCATTAGAGTAGCAGTTGTCAGCAAGGAAACTTCATGATACATCTTGAAGCTGGGTGTTGTAAATCGTAAAATGTACCTCTTCTGCTTGCAATTGAACTGTCTCAGACTGGAATAATGGAGCAATCAGATGACCAACAAATGTAACATCACATGAATTTATATACTTTCTTTTCATAATGTCTATTAGAAAAGTAATTTTTGATTGGATGCTTTAAAGTTCCAGAAGGTTTGTTTGAATGTGAATAGTTTCTTCTGTATTTTTTGTGCTCTTATAAGCAAACAAGTAAAATTAAATTGAAGAAAAAGGAGGGAAAAGAGGAGAAGAGAAGCTCTGAATACGCTTTTAAGAAAACACTGGTAGATTTTCCCCTCCTCTGTACAAAGTTGCAAACCTAGATGTTTAGTGATAGACTAACCGAAATTGCATTTTAATGTTCATCATGTGATTATGTAGCATTCCAACTCTAAAACAAGCCATAGGTACTGACCTAGGGAAGGTCACAGAGTGAACTGCAAAACAACTGTATTTCATTAATGTATGAGACTGTTTTTTTTAAAAAACAAACAAAAGCAAACAACCCCTCCAAACAGCTTAGTTAAAGCAGGAAGCTGGGAGGATGAATGGGTTATTTAAAAGTAATGCTTGCCTGTAGTTTCTCATTTTCTGTCATTCTTTGCAAGGTAGAGCTCAACCTGTTTTTGGGGCAGAAGTTGTAGTTGCATTTCTGTGGAGATACAAAATCAAAATACTACAAATTTGAGCATCTATGGTTCAATACTAAATCTACTCTAAATTATTGCACTTTTGGTTTGGATTGAATTGTTTTGTTATTCTTATGGTTTTTTAAATTTGATGTCTCCATACACTCTAGACTGTTCACAAAGCAAATAAGTGTCTTTCATTCCTTTTACTTATTCAGCACTATCAAAATATACCCGTTCAAATGGTAGGACTGAAAGAGATAGAATTGAACTCCTCCAGGATGCAGAACCTTTGGATTTTAATGCAGACTCTGTTAATGACGACCCCCTTGAATCAGACTCTGGAAGGTGAGGAATATTCTCTGTAATTTCCAGTTAAAAGTTCTTAATGTCTTCTGTTTTCTGACCTATGACAGCTGTATCAAATAGTTTCATAATAAGAGTTTTGTAAAGTTTATAATGTCATCTTTTTTTCCTTTCTTCCTTTTCCACCTTGATAAGGACATAATTTAAAAACCTATTGAAACTTGAAGGTGTTCCAGGATTTTTAGAAATGTCAGAGTAAGGTTTAAGCTGGATGTAATGTTTTCTATGGCATAATTTGAAAAACGGTGCATATAAAACTGGTGAATAACCTGTATGTTAGGGAAACATCCCAGTGTGACCATTCAGGGGGCAGTTTGGGGGTCACAGTTGTGTCATCCCAGACTCTCACTGCTGGGACCCTAAGCCCCTTCACCACAGGCGGCTCCAGTGACCTAAGGGGACTCCCTTTCACTTCCTACTCACCCCACTCTCACAGTCAGAAAAGTTTCCCTTTTCAGCTCAACTGCAGGTTTCCCATAGCAGAGTCCTAGATATTCAGTTCCTTTAATAATGGTGCAGCGGCAGCAGAACAGCTTGAATTGGTGCCTCCAGGGAGGAACCCAAAGCAAAAGAATCTGTGAGCTTTTACACCCTCACAGTCCATGTGAACTGTAATCCAGGTTCTTCCAGCTGAGCCCTTGGCTCCTGCATGGTCTCAGAGTGTCCTGGCTGGGCCAAAGGTCCCTGTGCCCTTTGTTGTTCATGGCTGCTTGCCTGGGGCTCCCATTTCCTGCATCCAGGACACGACCTGCAGCTGCACACCAAGCTGCTATGTGGTCTAAGTGTATGCCTCAACAGACAGATGTACAATGTAAGGTATTGTCTAATTTCCTACAAAGCTCAACTGGAGAAAGCTCCCTTGATTTCCCAGTATAAAATCTGTTATGAAAAGGCTGCAGGAAAGAAAACTGAATGTTACAGGATCTGCTGCAGGAATACAGCTGAGTATCAGAGCTTTGAACTACTAAAGTAAATTAAAATCTGAATTTCCTGAACAGAGAGTAACAGACCGCACTGTGTAGCTCTGTCTGTGGTAGAGAATTTTGTGATTCTATGGTTATGACTGCAACACTAAATTTCCTCAGTCACAGAATACCTGTATGTAACTGCTAAGCTCTGCTCATATTCAAGAAACAAGCAATACATTGTATGGGTGCTTCTATTTTGAAGTGGTTATGATGTAGAATCATATGACAAATAATTTAAAATTCACATATAAAAACGAATTATTTGTTGTTTTTTAGCTAAAATTAGTTTATTGAATCAAAAAGAGTCACAAAAAGTTGCTGTTTCAGTGGACTTTTGTCTATAAGCTCAATAAACAAATGCTGGCTCAGAAACATGCAAAGAATGTTAAATGGCACTGCCAAGTTTCACAGGTTGATTCAGACAACTGGTTTAGTCTCATGCCACCACATTTGAAAAGTTTTTGATTTTTAAGCACAAGAGTTTAAAGAGGAACTAGCCTAGAATTTCTGTCAGCAGTTGGCTTCTAAGCAGTGTGAAAAGGATTGTCTACTAAAAACAGGAGTATTTCAAGCACAGTGTCAGAAGTTTCCAGGCATCTATACATACTTTGCAAAGTGGAACATTGTAAATTTCTTCTTTAAAAAGAAAACCAAAAGCTTCAAAGCGTAGTTGAGCTTCACCTAGTAACCTTTATTTGATTTCATGGAAGTAATAAATCAAGAGTGTTTGCATATGGAATTTCAATTAATTTAGAAGTAACTTATGTAACATTAGTTTTCAAAACTAGAACTCCTATAGTACATAGAACATTCTTGGACAGTAAGGCCAGTTTGGACACCAGGTTCTGGCTTTGTGTTCATTCAGATTTTAGTAAATACTAGAGCAAGGACTTACATTGTGCTTGTGTTGGACCTTATGTGTGCTTTTAAAGTGTTTTCAAAATGTATTTGATCACCAATTTATAAAATTTCTCTTTTCCCACTAAGCATGCAGGCATTTATTTTCATTATCTTTGATACTGTATTTCTTTTAAGAACATGAGAAGAACATGTACTGTTGAGCACACTAGCTGCTTTATGGGTGCCATTGTTTGTTTGAGTTTATTGTGTTTTGGTTTTTTGTTTATTTGTTTAGTTGTTGATGTGATTGGGATTTTTTTAAAAAGTCCTCTTCAACCAAAACATCCAGCTTCTTTCCATTGTTTTAGGAAACATAGTTCTTTAAGACTCCCAGTATTCATGTAAGTGTTTCTCTTGGACTCATGAGGTTTAATTTGATGATTGTCTTTCAAACTCTCATGAATTCGGTAGAACATCAAAGCCTGTAATTCACTGGTAAGATTGCAGTGAGAGTTAAATGATTACATGAGTGTGTATTTTTCTATTTCCTGTGACACTTTTTCACTTCTAAATTGATTCTGCAGGTACCAGCCCGGTGGAAGATACCTGTCAATGTCTCGAAGCAAAATATTTGATGATGTCTAAGCTCATCAAAGCTAAAGAAAATTCAGTGGAAATCTAGCTCCTACTCATTGCTTGAAAAATACTGTATTTGTGATATATCACTGAACCATGAAAGACTCTTAAAAAAAAATGAAGGAACAACTCTTTTGGAAATGCACGTGTATGATAACTTCACCACTTGTGATAAGAATATGCTTCTGCTATTGTAGATACTGTTGTGCATCAGTGTGGGCTTTTGTGTCATTACCAAAAAGAGAAAACTATTTAAAGTTAACAGATGGTAAACTCATAAATATACGAGTTTAATTATGGCTCATTATACCTATGGCTCAACTTGAATTGTAGCAGTCTAAGTTTGGGGAAGAGATTTTTGGAATTTTTCATTTAGTATTTTAACCAATGCTGTGAGAACATATTGATGCATCCAAAGTGCAGTTATATCAATTACTATAATAAACACTTGCTATAATTTTTCTATATGGACAAAATCTGATGAAGAAAAAAAAGAAAAGGCTTCTTTTGTCTTCAGTGGTATTTGAATCAGACCCCATATAAGGAGAAAGCCTGAATGGCAGGCTTTCTTCATAAAATCAGAAAATACAAGTTCCAGTATTTAGAGGGCTGCAAATGAGCTGGTGACTTGCTTTTTTACAAGGAGTAAATACAAGACATCATAGAGATGTCTAGACAAAATACAAGACAAAATACAAGACATCACAGGCACAAGTTACTCCTAGTGAGATTCCAGTTGGAAATTTTTCTACAATTAGAACAATCAGCCATTGGAATAATGTCTCCAGAGAAGTGGTAGATGTCCCCAACACTGAACACTTTTAAAAATTTGCTGGACAAGGTGCTGGGTCATCTTGTCTACACTATGCTTTTGCTGAGAAAGGTTGGACTGTAAAATCATAGTCGCAGAGCCGTTTGGGTTGCAAGGAACCTTAAAGATATCTCAAGTCCCTCTGCCATGGGCAGGGATCCCTTCTAGACCAGGTTGGTCAGCCCTCTATCCAGCCTGGCCTTGAACACTCCCAGGGATGGGGCATCCACAAGTTGTGTGGTAAGCTATGCTCACCACCCATACAGTAAAGAATTTCTTAAGATATGACCCAGGTATAAGACCTTGCCCTTGCTTTGCACGAACCCATCTTTCAAGCCTGCCCTGCATGGCTTCCCTTCCCTCCAGTATCAACTGCGCCACACAGCTTGGTGTCAACAGATAATCCTTGAGGTTTCTTCCATCCTGGTACTCTATGATTCCATGAAGTTTTCTTGGCATAAATTTTGGAGCAATGTGTGTTGGTCAAGAAAGGCTGTATTTTTTTCTTTTCCACATTATGCAGATACAAAATTTTAGCATGTGTAAATATTTGAAATTGAATATGGACCTGAGTGTCACTGTAATATGAGCATATGTGCAATAGCAAGAACACATTATTGAAGATACAATGTCTGCTTAAGATCTTTACAGATGTAATGATTCAAAATCTTGGCATACTAGTGTTCTTGTAACTGTAAAAGAAACATACTATGAAAATGGAGTTAAGTACTGAAACATGATAATTTGCACGAACCTCAGGCACGGCTTCAAACTGCAGAGTATTTCTTTAAAAGAAGGGAAATACATAGCATGACTAGGTAATGGTAAACACTTTTAATATCCTGAATACACTGGTTGCATTATGTATCAGTTTTTACTGTGCCTGTAATTTGCAGTAAGTTGTTGCAAAAAGAATAATCCTTTGCCATTCAAAAATGCCAATTATTAACAGTGTAAAAAAGCTTCACATTAATTCCATTATTGTAGGCATATTTTTAAACTGTAGTTAGTTGAATGAATTTTCAAATGTAATCATAAGGTAAAAGATGTGGTCAAATTCATGATAGCTTTGGTAATTTGAATCATTTAAAATGTTGCTTTTTTCCAGTTTGTCTGAAGTCTTTATCACTTGGGAGCTTTCTTATGTGCTTATTGCAAAGGTATGTTACAAAATGAAAGAGAATATGTTTATATCATACATTCTTTATCATGCTTAAAAAACTTATCCCTTAAAGCAGCTAGGAATGAGTTATTCTGAAAAGTAAGTTTTCATGAATGACATATTCTACTAATTTTTAAAAATAGCCTGTGTTTTCTCAAGTAATTGTTATTGGGGATCTAACTCTACCTCTTGTGATTTTAGTACATGTGTTTTAACAGTAGTGGTATTTGTAATACATTGATCTGTGTGTTTTGAAAAACTGAATTGTTATTATGAAGGAGAAAAAAATTATTTGTATAGAAGTAATTATATCAATAAATTGGCAGGCACACAATTGTTGTCAGTTTTGTTCTTAGGTGAATACAGTGAATGTCAGCCCACAGGCATTCAAGCTCATGCAATTTCCAGATCATTCATATCAGGCCACTTTCTAGTTTGAGTATTTTGTATTTCTAAAAGCTTGCTCCAAATATTAGGCTGGAGTCTTATCAGGGACTGGAAGTTGAGAAGATGAGTCTTTCTTTATTCAGATATTTCTTTAGCAATTCTATGGTAGCACCTATTTAATTTATTTTTGAACTACTGAGTAATGCTATCCGGAATTCATCCTTATATGAAAGGCGTTGTGTATGTTCTTGGGCACCTATCCACTTGAATGTTCTTAGATTCTATATTTCTGTTTTTAAAATTTGTATCTCATTTAATTGTTCAGTGCTTTATTCATAAAAATCTTTGGCAGAAATAAAATTCAAACTCTTTGTTTAACTCTTGAGATATCACTGCAAAGGGATCTAATTCAGGGCCAGTAGAAAAGTTATTAGAAGGGGCGTCTTTTTCTGAAAATCTGTGAAATAACCTTAACTAGTCTCGGGCAGTGGGATTGAACATTTTGGGGCCTAGTTTTTCCCCTCTCAGGGAAATGGCTGCAGAATTTTCAGGGGAAATTTTCAGGGAAAAAGATTTTATATATAACAGGTAACTGGTTCCTGGTGCAGTTTTCATGGGAATACAGAAATTTGAAGAGTTAACTGTATAAATTAATGGCAGTGGGATTCCAGATTCTAACATAGACCTTCTGAGCTCATGAAGTAGGAATCCATTGGCATTTTTGATGTTGCAGTGGAGTAAGGGAGAACCAATGGCTGTTTTTTGAGCTCTGAAAAGCTCTAAAGAGTTCTCTGTATTGTGCTTGGCAATATCTGGTGTCACATCCTCCCTGGATGCCGTTCAGTTGAACAGAGTTGATAGGTGATTTCAGGTCTCATCTGTAGTGTGTATTGCTGACCAGGAGTTATCCAGACTCTAATTACATGCAATTTATTGGCTAATTAATTTAAAGTATGTTTTGAAAACCCATTATAGGTTCCTATGACTGAATCTGGAATACTTTCAATAAAGAAATATGATGTACAAGTAAAAAAGAAGAGTATTTACTGTTCACTTGAGCTAGTTGCAAACAAGTTTCTTTACTTTTATTACAAATAATGCAGAACTTGTCCGCAGGCTATGTCCCTAAGGATTTAACCCACTTCAGAGAGCTGTGGATGCCTGGTCCCTGGAAACACTCAAACCCAGGCTGAGCACCCAGATCTAGTTGAAGATACACTGGCTGATTGCAGGAGAGTTGGACTAGGTGGCCTTTACAGATCCCTTCCAAGCCAAACCATTCTGGAATTCCATGGTGCTTCTCAGTCAGATTGTGGCAGCTCTTGTGGCTTCTTTCCTGCTACAGCTCCAGTCCCAGTAGCACTACAGCTAAATGAAGTTTAAGACTAGCTTTGATATGTTTAAGCAGTGACTTTAGTGTAGACTAACAGTGTTCCTGCATCACTTCTGATGCTCCCAAATAGGTGATTTTAAATAAAATTCCCTTGCAAACCTTGCTTTTGGGAACTGAGTGTAATGTACTTTTCAGTCAGTGTATATATAGAGTCATGTTTATTTGCTGCTATAGAACGTCAATTACATATGTCTTCATTATTTCACTTCCTGAATTGCTGAGCAGTTTGTGGATACATCTTACCATTCCTGCAGTTTTCTCTCCATCAGTAAACACCAAAAAAAAACCCCAAAACACAAAAAAATCCCACCCAAGTACAAATGTTTAAATGTCTTCCTGTCAAAGATCTAAATGAATGAAAAGAATGTGTGCAAAACAGTATCTAATCAGTGTTGGAGCTCTTAAAAAGTATGGATAGCAAAAAGCTGTAATCAAACTTACTACTCCTACTAGTTCTGTGGTTCTCTTTTTCTTAATACATGTTGTGATGCGTATATTGGGAGTTAAGTCCCCTGCTCAGCTAAAGATTGTTACATCTGTCAGCCATGAAGTAAGGAAGTGTTTTTATGAGGGAAGGTAAAAGATAAGTAACTTCTAATCTGTATCATAGTGATGCTTTGGGCAAACGAAGACACAGCTTCCTATTTAACTACAGTAACGTGTTAAGAAAAAAAACAAACTTTATACTTCTATAAATTACACTACTGGAAAAATTATATATAATATGGCTTTGTTTTGCAATCAAGCACTTGTAAAGTAGTCGTTAACAATATTAATAGGAATGGTAGAAAGCTGCTGTCTTTTCAATATTTATTCATGCTATTTTAAAATATAACATGAATAGGAAGTATTAAAAATTATTACTATGATTTTCGATAATTATGGCAATTTGTATTTTATTAAATTTGTCTTGAAATACTGTAAATATTATGTGAAAAATACTACATTTTGTTTCAGTTTTCATTATTGCTTTAATTACTTGAAATCTGAGGGGCATTCATAATACCAAATAGAGATACTTTATGAAGAAAAACTTTTTATGAGACTTCTTAAAGAAATCTGATGGGTTCATTACAAACAAATAGGTGCATCTTAATTACTAACAATAGCACTACTAAGGGGATATATTGTATCCTAGCTTTTTAATTTTCTTTGAAATTCAGAAAATAGTTACATTTTTCAGAGCAGCTTAGTTGTGAATCTTGTAAACTTTCTGAAACTTTTACATTCCTTTTCCCTAATGGGCTCTGCAGGAATATGTACTGCTTCATGGCAGTCAACTAATACTAGCTGTGCCTCTAATTAAGTAGTCTAATCTGAAGCTGAGACACTCCTACACCATGTGATTATGTTACCAGAAATTCAGCATTCATAGCAGAAAAAAAAAAAAGGCTCTTTGAACTAGATCCCTTTTAAATACATTAACTGCTGTTGATTTTATTGCATTATATTTGGTACCCTCTGTTTGGGCCATACGGTAAGCCCAATCAGGTTTATTCCTTGTTTCTCTTAGAATGCATAGGAATGTAGTCCTCAGCATGCTTTTGTGTGCATGTGTGTGTTTTAAGTATGCAGCTTCAGTTATTTCCTGAGAATAATGTTGTTATATTTGACATATCCCTGTAAACTAGTAGTTTCAGAATGATACCTTAGCTGTCACTGTAGAAATTGGTTATTTTCTATAGAAATACATTGTGTTTCTGTAGAGATATCTGCAAGATAAGGGAATTCATTTGTAAGTATTAGTTTAGTAATAGACCTTCATTCTCCGGCATATATCAAGATAGGCTGTAGGAGTGCTGCTTATGGATAGACTATCTTCTTTTGCCTTATGATACAAGTATGTACGCATAAATACCTTGTTTTGAAATTTACTGAGTTAATCATTTTTCTCTGTAGTGCTCTGAATTACTGTTGTACTGGATAATATTTTTGAAATGTGTGTTACAAGATATATATAATCAAATACTTAAATTGGCATGAAATAAATAATTTCTGCAATACATTTTCCCTGGTGTATTTTAGATATTCGTACTTCTCTGAGGTGTTTTTGAAAGTAATCTTTTAGACAAACTTGACCTATTTTTTTTTCCAGGTGAAAGGTTTACTTTTATTAAAAGTATATTCACACTTTAGAAGACAACCTTGTTTTGGTTATCATTTTGAATTGTCTTGAAGGAACATTAAAATGGGAAATCAAGAATATTGCATACCTGGTGTTGTCAGGGAAACCTGTGAGGACTCTGTGCTTCTGAGACTGACTTGGCACTGAGTATTTCTGTGAGGCATAAAGTGGGATGAAAGGTAGGATCCCTACATCTCTCCCTCTTCCCTGTGAGAGCTCATACTAGGATGTAATTTCTTCTAGTTCATCCAGGCAACTGGTGAGAGTAAAGGCAAGAGACTGATCCACTGCAGCTGTGAGGAGACGGGCACAGCAAAGGAATTGACTCCATCTCATCTTTTAATGCTTGCGTATTTTTTTGCTTTTATCTTCCCTACAAAATATTTTTAAAAAAAGACAAAAAAAGAAGGGAAAGGCTTTTTTTAAAAAATTAAATATTTTTCTATCTCTGTAAGTTGAGGGAGGTGTTTCTGCCCTTCTGCTCTGCTCTGGTGAGACCCACCAGTGTTGCATCCAGCTCTGTAGTCCCCAGCATAAGAAGGCCATGGATCTGTTGGAGCAACTCAAGAGGAGAGACACAAAGATGATCGGGGGCTGGAGCATCTCCCCGTGAGAAAAGGCTGTGCTGAGTTTATTCAGCCTAAAGAGGAGGAGGCTCCAAGGAGATCTCACTGCAGCCTTTCAATACTTCAGGGGGCTTTACAACTAAGATAGGGCCCACAAGGGATAATGGTTTTGAACTGAAAGAGGGTGGATGGAAGTAAAATATAAGGAACAACGAGACTGGTGAGACACAGGCACAAATTGCCTAGAGAGGTGGTGGATGTCCATCCCTTGTAACTTTCAAGATCAGGCAGGAGCACCCTGATCTACCTGAAGATGTTCATGTTCATTGCAGTGAGGTTGGAACTAGATGGCCTTTACATTCTTCCAACCCAAACTATTTTGTGATTCTGTGAGTGATCTGTGTATTTTTTTTCAGAGGTGGTTTGAGTAGGGAAGTAAATCATTCTTCAGTTAACCACCCCATTCTTCCTCCCAGCTTAGTGTGATGAGTTACTGCTCTTAAATCTACCAATCTACCAATCTGTGCAGTTCAGTTGATGTAATTAGTCCTTATTCAATACTAATTTTCAGTTATTTTTTGTCAGATGTTTATTTGCTCAGAAAGCAATATAAATTCTGGTGTTTAGTTGTTAGCAGTTGCTGATGAAACTACATTGAGTGTTCAGTGGATTTTACATCTTCTGAAATATCATCTGGCTGACTGTGAAATTACCAGATTTGCCAGTTAACTCTACCCTTCCCTCTGCAGCTCCACCTGCAGAGTGCCATGGTTTTTGTTCATCCTTGTCTCTGTTCTGCAGGCTGTGATAAAGATCTTTACCCTTTCTCTCCATAAATAACCTGTCCTTTGCACCTTGTTCCACATTGGTTCATCACATGCCTTTGCCTTCAGGATTTTTTGAGAGCTTTACCTAAAAGCCGAAGTTGGTCAGGGCCCAGCTGAGAGAGAAGGCAATGTCTCTTCCCTTCATGGGCAGCATGACCCGGACTACAAAGAGAGATTCAGCTCGTGATTTACGAATGTGGGCTGCGCACAAACACAAGAAAAGCTTTCGGGTTCCCCCCGCAGAAACATCTGGCTAAAAGTGTGTGTTTCGAGTTGTGCAGACAACATCAAAGCAAGATGTTGTGCTGTAACTGAGGCAGTGCCTAGGCACATCTGTGGAAACCTGCTAAGCCTTTGAAATCCAAGTGAACGCTTATGGTTAAGTAATCCACATTCAAACAAGTAATTTCTAGAGTTTAGGAAAGGTCATCTATTCTAAGTAAACTTCATAAAGGCTGGATGCTGATGGAATTTTTTATCGTGTAGTCTCTGTTCTTCTTTTCCTCCAGAAGCTACTCCTTCCATAAGTGTTTGTACTCCTAAAATATCATGCTTTTTATTTTGGAAGATTTTGCTGGTTTTAAATCTGTCCTGAACGAGTGTGCTTGAGATTGCCTAAAACATCACGAACAAAGGTACAAGCAAAAGTCAGATTTAATATTAAAGTACCAAGCACAACCAATTTTTTGGTGAGATTCACTGTACTTACAAAGGACAACTGAGGCACAAGGGAAAACAAGCAACAACAAAAACAAACAAAATCTAGGCGATCAAAACAGAAAGGAACTGAAAACTACCTAGGGGGGGTGTGTGTGTATGTGTAAAGACAGTGTAAACAAGGATGAAAAGGAATGCTTATAAGTTAAGCGTATACCTTAATTTCTATTTTAACTTTAACAGTCTAACAGAGAAATCACTTAACAGCATTTAGCCTAAATTATAATTGTAACTTAACCTAAATTCCAGATTTGCTATAGCATATGCACAAAGGGTATCCATACACAGTCAGTGCAAGATAAGGTAGCTGTGGAAAAATCTCCCTCAGAGGTCTGAAAATACTCCCTTTGGATGCTTTTGTATCACCCAGTGGGCTAAGTGTTGGGCCTTGAGGAGTGTGGATATTGGCCCAGGACATACCATGGTTCAGTGATCCTCCAGGTACAGCAAACCTGAGGGTTTGCTGGCTCTGACAGACATCCCCTGGTCTTGGTTGAGGGCAAATTTGGAAGAAAACCTCCAAATTGGGTCCCTCCCAAACAGCAAATTCAAGCAGCCCCTCCCCCAACTAGTTCAGGAAAAGATTTCAGGAAAAGATGGAGAAAGTGGAAAACACTGTTTAAGAAACAAAGTACCCTCATGCACAAAAAATAAACAATGTGAAACAGCAAAACTTCTCACCGCTCTGAAGAGAGATGGCAAAATTGAGAAAATCCTTGCCTTGGGTTGTAGCTCAGCTCATTCAGTCCCTTATCAATTCCTCCAGGGCTGGAAAATATCCCAGGCCCTGCTAGGCCACGGGTGTGAGCTCCCAGTGTTTTTCTGGGTTTTCAGTCCAGAGCAGGTTTAAACAGTCCCAAGAAAAAGAGAAAAAATGAGTTCCAGGGAACTTCTCTGCCTCAGCTAGCTAAAACCTAACTAAAAGCAAAGGAGAGCTCTGTCCTGCTGTCTGTCCATGCTGCAGGCAGCACAGTCCAGGAGCGGAATGCAGAGGAGTGAGTGCAGGGACTGCAAACAAACTGCGCTTCTCTGTCTCCCCACCTCGCTCTCGGAACCTGTCTGGAAGGTACAGAGCACAATATCCAACACAGACTGAGCAGATGACAGGGGATACAAGCATCATAAAGTCACCCTAGGACACCCCCTAAAAGGGAGATTGTTAGTCATAGGCTCACTGCAGTCCAGGATAGCTCAAAGGGCCCCATTTTGGACTTTTTTTATAGGGCTGCAAGAGAGCAGGCTTTAATCATAATAATAGTTTCATCCTGGCCACAGTGTGGGGTTGGCACTTTCTTTGAAAGTGTGAGAATAGGAATGTTACGCCATTCAGGCATAACAAAAAACAAGCTTGTTATGAGTTCCTGAGAGCAGACAGTGTTTCTGATAAGCTCAGGAAGAGCTGAGCCGAGGTGGTGCTGTCAAGAACAAGGCCTAACAAGCATTTCTCAGATCATACTGCAGCCTGGAAAGGAATGGTGGGGGGTGCATCACCACAAAAATCTATGGGAATCATGAAGAAAGCACTAAAGGGTGTGTAACTCCCAACACATTTCAGTGAGCAAGCAACAGCTTTCAAGCGCAGGTTTCACAAATAACTACCAGGTCTACTGCACGAGGCCCATGGCAGCCAGTGTGGCATTGCATCACTCCCTTCTGAGACAGCTTGTGTGTGGAAAGGAATGAGGCAAAGCCAACCTCAGGAAGAGAGAGACAGGACAAAGGAAGTGTGTTGAGAGACAAAGCGAAGTGTGGGAGAGTTTTTGAGCACTGGTTGGAAGGGAGGTTTAAGTTCTGCTGGCTCCTGGGGTGAGTTTATCACTTTTTGCTGCTCCCAGCCTCACCCTGTATTTTCTGTAGGAAATCTGATGGCTGCATGCTGATGGCTGGCCCCTAAGGCCTAGGAATATGTAGCTTTGACTGCTGAGGAGCGACAAAACCCTGTGTTGGGTTCAGTACTCTGCCACCACCTGGTAGCTTTTGCCTCTCATTTCTGGTATTAAACCCCCAGACAGTTCATGGCTTGATGTTAGGGATATCCGGACACAAGGAAATTGAGGAAGTGATTTTGGAGAGAGCGTGAACAAACTGTTGTGCAATTCTGAGCACCAAAATTAAATACTTGTGGTTTTACCCCTCAGACATTTCAATGGCGGGTTGGGAAAATATAGTCTCTGGGAGTCAAGCCTTCTGAACAAATGCTTAGAAGGGCTTCACAAAGCACCAGAAACTTGTTTTCTCTGAGCAGCAAACACTGCAGAGACTGTGGTTAAAGAACCCTGATGGGCTGTAAAGCAGTAGCCAAGCAAGAGTAGAACAGCAGGACTGGGATCTGCAGGCTCAGGGGAACAAGTGGCTGGGAAGGGGCTGTCCCAGGTACCCACAGAGGTAGAAGTCCTTTGCTAGAGATGACAGCATGAATTATGGTGAGTGAACCCCTTCTGTTGGTTCTGAGTGATTTGGAATGAATTTAGAGCTAGAAGTAAATAAATGCCTTAAAAACACTTCCAGAAAGTGGGATGAACTTTACTGTTGAAATGCTGCTGAAATATAATCAGATATTCAATCACAAATTACTGGAAACAATAACACTAATGAGCTCTAGGAATTGCCTGGAGACATAATTACTAATGAGCTATAAGAAGTAACAAACTTGATTTTACTGTTGTCGAAATGAAGGCCTTTGTCAGCAGCAGTAGTAAACCATGTCTTATGTGGTTATTTCTCTGGGAACTGTTAATAGGCTTGACTGACCTCATTAGCATGTTTAAACAAAGAACAAACATGAAACCAGTCATTAGATTAGCTATAGATTCTATCCACTGGAGCCCATAGCTTGTAGATCCTTCAAAGGGATCCAAGCTGTAATGCTCAGTGTGGCAATTTGAGCTAATCTACCACAGGGTAAGATGACACTTCATTTACTTTGGAAAAGATATGCTGATAAATGCTGAACTGGTATTCCTCCAGAAAAGTATGTTCAGGAACAAGACTCAAAGTCACAATGAAGAAATTTGAGCTTTTGTTTTTTGTTCTGAAATTTTTTAGCACTTGCAGAGAACAATAAAATATAGTCTGCAAAATTATTTTTGGGTTCCAACCGTACAGTGCTAGACTCAAGAGTTTTTTCCTTGGATGCTTACACTCGAGATATTTTTTATTTTTCTGTTACTTTAAATTCAAGAACTCCATCACTGTCTGCTATCTTCTGCCTTGGTTTCTGCCACAAAATCAGGAAGAGCACCATAATGACTCTTAACCCATGTAGAGACAAGGGTTTTTTTAATTTGATTTTTCTTTCTTTGGCAACATTTTCAAATTTGCTGTGTTCCTGACTTTCTGGTGACAGAAAGTCATCCTAGAAAAACTTTTCTTCACATGGCTTCAGAAGTCCACAACTAAGTAGGGATGAACTATAGAGACACAAGACACAAGTGTGTCCATCCGAGCTTGTGGCTTGGGTGCAGTAGGGCCCTCTGCTACAGCACACACCTTAATTTTCTACAGCAGAGCAGGAAGGATTTAAAAACATCACCCATGTTATGCCAAGCTTCTTCAAGGAGGTGAGGTCTTTGTGCATAATAGTGATATGCCAGATGATTCACAAAACTCAGGCAAGTGCTGGACTTTTATCTGTAATGGAAGAAAAGCAGGACTCTTTAACTGGGTTGTATTGCTTTTGTACATTTTAATTGCTACTTCCTTGTCAAATCTATAAATTGTGAATTCTTTAAATTTTAATAGTTTGTAAGTTAATGAAGTTCGCTAACTCTTCAAGTAATCCTTTTGAAAAGAATAATAAATATTCTTGAAGAATAGAACATATCCTTTATTCCTGTTACCACTCCAATGCACACTTGTAAGATTAAATTTCTTTCAGAGCATGTCTGCTTAAGCAGGAGCACAAACCTTGTGTCAATAGCCTTTTTGTCAGCTGCATGTATGATTGTCCCACCCAAATGCTGCCACTTCCCATCCCACACCACCGCACACTCTTCTGGACTGCTTGCTGCTTTCCTTGCAACAGGAAACTGTGGGGTGCTTTCCAACAGACTGCAGTTAAGGTCAATATCATTGTGTTTGAAATAACCTTAGTATTCACATGAGGCAAAGTTCTGCCTTCCAGAAAACCATGGACAGCCTTCAAAAGCTCTATGCTACAGATGGTGCAGATGATGAAGATCTACTTAAGTATCTATCTATGTGTACATCTAGCTAGCTGTCCACACCAGCCACTCAATGAGAAACTTGTTGAATATTCTACAAGACAGCTACAAACTCACTAAACTCCTGAGCTCAACGTAGTGATCCTTTCATCTTCTTCATCAATTGAAGAATCCCTTTCCAGAGCAGTCTCCACAAGATTTGGGCAAGACTAGAGAGAATTTTTCAAGAGAACCTCCTTCCCCTCCCTTGCCAGGGACTCTACTCCCATTTTAATTCCCATGATAGTCCCAGTATTTTCAAGTGAGAGACAATTTAGTATACTCAGCCTTCATTTCTTTTTCCTATGGGTTCTTCAGAGGCTAAAATGATTCTTTTCTTCACAAATAAGGAATAGGTAACATAAGCTTTTTCATCACTTTAGGGTAAAAGCTCACAAAGAGTTTAAGGTTTGTTTTGATTTGAATCCCATTTGCAACAATGTCTGTCGGAGAAGAGGTCAGGCACCAAACCTCTCAGAAAGACCCACTGCCTGGGGGCAAGCTGCTGAGTCCTCATCCTCCCACTTTACTCACTTTGTCCCTAAGAAACATGCACAATTTTGTGCCATGTAATGACAAATCCTCCAAGATAATGTTGGAGCTCCAAATTCACCGAATGTCCAGAGCCCTCTGTTTTTGTTTAGTTGAGGTCTGGTTCCTTACAGGCAACAAGGGACTGATGTGACAGTGCAGTTAGGAGTGTTTATTTGGCATTTGTGCCAAAGTACTCCTGAAAGCAGCCAGAGCCACTTTCTTGATGCTTCATGCCTTTATGGTGATGGCAGGACAGGGCTGTGCCAGGTCAGTGCAGGCAGGGAGCAGGAAAGCTGGACTCCCACACTGGAGAGTCTGCTCAGAGGAGCCTCTCACTTTCCAGGAAGCTGCACGTCATGGACCACAGCACAGCACTACAGCCTTTATCCTTGGCAGAGACAACTGGTGCTGGACTGAACATGCCACTCCTAGAGCTTACATAATATTTATAGTATAATTAGAATTAACATTTGTCTTGTAATATTCTATTCTAAGAAATATTTTGTTACTTTTTGTGAGCTGTTTTTTTGGTTTTGGGTGGGTGTTTTAATTTGTTGGGTTTTTTTCCTTCTTGGCATCATCAAAACAGCCATCTTTGGTGGCATCCGGGTGGTATGACTGTTTGTACAGAAACTTGTGAGGTTTCATCCATCAGAAGATAGTGACTTCCCCCTGCAGATAACAACCATGCCAGATTATGCAATTTCTTGGTAGATAATGTTTGTAAAGTCTTAGCATTATCTGGTCTCAAATGCAGGAATGGTGTATCAGAAGCATGGCAGTAGTTGTAGTCTGGTTTCTTGTTCACATGTGTGAACTGTATTTTTCACTAGCATGAATCCATTTGAGGCAATATGACTAATTTGTTTTTAAGAAGGATAAGCCTTCAGACAGAGAAAGTAGTTTACAACCACTTAAATGCTGACTTGTGGCAGTATCCTAGAATAATTGTGTCCTGGTAGCTGCTAGTGGTTTGTGCTGTGACAGGATTCCCATCAACATCAGTGTCTGTAATGGACATGTGCAACAAGACACACAGCAAGAACATTCACGTGTGTGAAGGGCTGGGGACTAGGTGACTAAAGTTAGGGAGCAATACAGATATCAGGCACTTAATTTCTTTTGACTCAGGCCTAAACATACAGGTTAGATGCTACACTTATAAAATCAACAGGAACTTTGCTAAGGAGTAAAGTTATGACTGTTGGAAAATATCTTGAACCACAGCAGGGTCTGTAACATGTTGTAAGTGGCAAATGGAGTTTGAAACATTTGAGGAATCCTGCTACCATTTCTGCAGCACGGAGTGTGCCTACTTCTCTGCATTTCCCTGTTAGACACCCTCTGCACCATGTCCCTGTAGATCTGTGCCACTGTCCAATGCTTCTTGGTCCCCTCCCTCACAAACCACACAGGTTTCTGCTGCACTGTACAAGGTGGGGTCATGGACAATAGCCTGGGAGCAACGCTCTCCTGCTCCTGCTCCTGGTGGCACTCCCACCCAACCTGCTGCTAGACAAGAGGACCTGGAGAAAGAAAGCCTTGGGTGCATTTGGGGAATTTAACATAGATTTTGTTGTTCCTATTACTTGCTGAATTAGAGGTCAGACAGAAGTTTTCTGGCTGGTGTGCAAGAAAGAGTAAGTCACAGATAGGGCATGTTCCCTCACAGGTTGGCCAGGAGGGTCTGTAGTGGATGAGCCAAATAACCAATGTCAAAATCTGCTGGGCATTACCAAGACATATTATCAAATCTATTTAAAATTATTCTTGATTATCTGCTAAACAGGGTCAAGTAGGGGGCCTACAAAAAGACATCGTTTCCCTGCAGCCCATAGGGCGAGAGATATCACCTGCTTGACTTCCCAGCTAAGAAGAAAACCACCATCCCGTTTCAGGGGAAATGGTAACAGGGAGGGGCAAAGAAATCTCACTGCTGAGACAGACCTCAGTTCTGTGGGTGTGAAAATAACCACACACAAGGTAACAGTCTAACTTCCCATTAAAGCAGTTTACAGATGGCAAAATGTGTCACCTACCTCAGGAAGAGCAGGAGAAATGTTATAGAGTGCCTTTTGGTCCCCTGCTAGGAGCTGAGTTTAAAGAGGCCCTCATAGTCCAATCTCCTCCACTGTGTTATGTTTAAGGTCTTGTTTATGGGCAAAAAGAAAGAACACCTCAGACACAAGTAAAGCCAAGACTTTATTGTTAATTGAGATATGTAGAGTATGTTATCTCTAATCCCAATCTGATAGAGAAAAATAAAGAGTAACAAGGCTGTTAAAACTGCAATACGGTTAAAAGCTCCAGTAGTAATATTAGTAATACAATTACAATACGCTTGTTTTTGACTTTTTTTTTAGGATTATGCTCACCCTTCCATTGCTCTTTTATGTCTTAAAGTCATAAAATCATAGAACAAAATATGATGAGTTGGATGTAACCTATCAGCATCATCAAGTCCAGCTCCCGGCCCTGTACAGGACACCCCAAGAGTCACACCATGGGCCTGAGAGCATTGTCCAGATTCTTCTTGAACTCTGCCAGGCTGGTGCTGTGATCACGGCCCTGGGGAGCCTGTTCCAGTGCCCAACCACCCTCTGGGTGAAAACACTTTTTTCTCATGTATCATCTAACCCTCTCCTGACACAACTTCAGGCCATTCCCTTGGGTGCTGTCACTGCCACCCCAAAGAAGAGATCAGTGCCTGCCCCTCCTCTCCCCCTCATGATGGATTTGTAACTGCAGTGAAGCCTCCCCAGTCTCCTCCTGGCTGAACAGACCAAGTGACCTCAGCCACTCCTCACACGGCCCCTCCAGACCCTTCACCATCCTCGTTGCTCCCCTTTGGACACTCTCTAATGGTTCAATGCTTTTCTTATACTGTGGCACCCAAACCTGCCCCAGCACTGGAGGTGAGGCCGCCCCAGCTCAGAGCAGAGGGGACAATCCCCTCCCTTGCCGGGCTGGCCTTGCTGTCCCTGCTGGCCCCAGGACAGGGTTGGCCCTCCTGGCTGCCAGGGCACTGCTGGCTCGTGTCCAACTCAGCACTGACCAGGAGCCCCAGGTCCCTTTCTGTGGCCCTGCTCTGCAGCATCTCCTTCCCCAGTCTGTCTGTGATCCAGGGCTGCCCTGGCCCAGGGCAGGATCCAGCTCTTGCCCTTGTTGGGCTCCATGCAGTTGGTGACTGCCGCGCCTTCCGATTTGTGGAGCCTCTCTGCAGGGCCTCTCTGCCCTCAAGGGAGTCAACAGCTCCTCCCAGATTTGTATCATCTATAAACTTGTTTAGTATCTGTTCCAGTCCTGTTTCCAAATCATTTATAAAGGTTTTGAAAAGCACAGAGCTGAGGATGGAACCCAGTGACAGGTCACCAGCCTGATGTCACCCCAGTCACTGTAACTCTTTGTGCCCCATCCATGAGCCAGTT
Source organism: Cisticola juncidis (assembly GCA_013400215.1). Lineage (NCBI taxonomy): Eukaryota > Metazoa > Chordata > Aves > Passeriformes > Cisticolidae > Cisticola > Cisticola juncidis. The sequence continues at coordinate 24,135 of VXBR01008869.1, read as the reverse complement.
GCTCACACATCACAGGATGTGTTTGTACAGCTGTGAGCTGGACATTTTGTCCAGAAGGATCCTGTGAGAGACAGTATCAAAAGCTCTGCTAAAGTCCAAAAAGGTTATATCAATTGGCTTTCCTGTATTAAATAGGTGAGCCACCTAAGAAGGAAAAGAGGTTCCACAAGCAGGACTTTCCCCTCATGAAGCCATGTCGGTTGTGGCTGATACATGCATTGAGCTTTCAATACCTCCCAGAATAAAATTTTCCATGATTTTACCAGGCACTGAAGTGAGACTGACAGGCCTACAGTTTCAGGGTCCCCCTTTGTGCTCTTTTTGAGAACTGGGGTAATGTTTGCAGTCAGCCAGGGTCTCTCTGGATTCCCAAGATGTTCATAAATCATCAAGAGAGGTCTTGTGATGACATCAGCCAGATCTTTGAGGATTCTCAAATGAGAATCCCCACAGATTTGGAGGAATCCAGCTGGAGCAGCAGATGCCACACAAATTCAGGGTCAACAGGGAGGTGACCATTCTCAGTCCTCCTACTCAGGGCACTGAGACCCCCTTCGTCCATCATGCATGCTGAAGGCATAGACAAAGAATGCCTTAAACAAGTCAGAATCTTCAGTCTGCAGACTTAAAACTGCATATCTTCAGCTTCTGGTGTTCTTTCTTGAAAAAAATATCACGTTAGTGCTCTAAGATCTACAGGAGATCATTTGCCTATGTTACCTAAGATGCAATTACATTACATCCTTTTTTTCCCACTTGTCTTCAGCTACATTTTACAGCTGAATTTAGTGTATCTGGTTTATTCCATATATACTAAATGGTCTTTTTTTTTTGTTGTTGTTCTCTTTGTTACTTCTAAACCCAGGTTTGTCCAGCTGCAATTCCATATATTTCTAACTGACCACTGCTGGGGAGTGGTAAGGTCGCCACTGCCAAGCCTGTGCCCCAGATTTCATTTTATGCCCTGTACTGCTCTAACTCCATGTGTCTCCATCCCGGTATTGTATTAGATATAAATATCTCTATTACTCATAGAAGTACTAATTGTTATTTCTACCTATCTAAATCTGCACCATACAAAGAAAAACAAAACTAAAATTAATTATAGCATGCAACTCATCACTTAGAGTAATTGTTGTCACAGAAAGTAAAACAAATCTATAGACAGATCAAGGAAAGTTCTGACAGAGCAAGCCTGCAGGCCCTTGTCCCGAAGCTCTGCAGAAGCATGGTGCTTGTTTCTAGCAATGGCAGTGCCAGGTAATAGGGCTACCCTGCTGCACTTCTTGCCTGCACTCTCATCAAATAGGACAAGCTGTCATCATGTAGAGAAGGCCTTTAAATGTTTAGCAGTAGAATAGTACATCTAGTGCAAGTCCAAATGTCTCTAATTGAATGTTCACTGTGAAAGAGATTATCCAAATTTTGGAAGTTTTAGAGATCAATAGCTGTGAATGAAACAGCAAAGCAAGGAGCTGCTCTTTTTAACTTTTAATTTCCAAATTAAGCCTTTAGTGCACAAACACACATTTCACAACTTCTTGTGCCACTAGTACTGTGCAGCCTAACTGGAATCAACTGTTTACATCAAAGGCATGAGAAAATCTTCCTTGTCAGATAATTCCCTCAGCACTGTGATTCTTTCATTTCAGTGGTTTGTAATACACAGGGAGTAGTAAGCAGATGGAACTAGTTTACATTCACCCATTCATATGAATTATTTTTTAAAAAGGACATTTATAAGATTTGTGAGATTTGTTTTGCTGAAGCCTTTAAAGTCATTGTAATAGAAAATGACAGAACAGTATAGAAAGACATCTCTAGTTGGATTCCCAGAACTGCAGTGTGGGGATTTGGCAGTTTCTCCTAGTCAGCACTGACAAAGCCACAGTTCACAAGTTCTAGCTGGAGTCTTCTGGCTCAGTGGTCTGCTTCATCTATGAAGAGCATGCCCAGGCTGGATGCTGGAGGTTGATACTGGAAAAAAACAATCCACAAGCAAAACTATACAAAGCCAGAGATAGTGGAGAAGGAGTCTGTCTTCATCTTCATCCCGTATGCATGCCCTGTGAGAGCTGTGGGCTCAGGTCAGTACCCCAGGCTGTGATGAGAGGTCCCTCATCCCTTTGCTGGGCATTGTGAATGTCTGTGGGAGACTTTTGTTCCCCTGGAAGCTTTGTGGGGGTTGACCCCAAACTTCCTTGGGCTTGCCTGGAATGTGCCAAAGACATCTACACATGTCCACTGTTCAGGTAGGGGATGCAGGCACTTATTTTAAGAGAGACACTTTCCCAAAGATCTAAATTTTAGAGACTTTTGAAACTGGAAGGCATGCTAAGCAATTTTAATTCCACCAAAGCTGAAAACTAGCATGCTCAGAAAACCTAATGACCTAGCCTGGAGTTACAAATCTTTAAATCTGACTTCTCTGCCAGGGCAAATGGGAGGAAATGAGGAGTTTACCAGTGTGTGCCAAGGTGGCCAAGAAGTCCAGCGGTATCCTGGTCTGGATCAGCAATAGTGTGGCCAGCAGGATCAGGGTAGTGGCTGTTCCTCTGTGCTGGGCACCACACCTTGAATCCTGGCTTCAGTTCTGGACCCTTCACATCAAAAATGACATTGAGGTGCTGGAGAGAGTTCAGGTAAGGGAAACAGAACTGGAGAAGGGTCTGGAGCACAAGTCTGATGAGGAGCAGCAGAGGGATCTGGGTGCATTTAGCCTGCAGAATAGGAGGCTCAGGGGAGACCTTATCACTCTACCTGAAAGGAGGATGTAGCCTGGTGGGAGCCAGCATCTTCTGCCATGTCTCAAGCCAAAGGATGAGAAGAAATAGTGTTAAGTTATGCTAGAAAAGGTTCATAGTAGATGTTAGGAAAAATATTCTTCTCTGAAAGTGTGGTCAGGCACTGGAATAAATTGCCCTGAGAGGTGGTGGAGTCACCTTCTCTGGAAGTGTTCAGGAGGTATCTGGATGTGGCATTTGGGAATATGTTTAGGGATGATAATTGTGGTGCTGGTTTGACAACTGGACTAATAGTTTTGAAGGCCTCCTCCAACCTTGATGATTCTGTGATTCTGTCACTCTGAGAACCATGCTTAGACTTTTGTGTCCTGTACTTGTGCATGTGCATCTGTGCTATGCAGGCACTTGACCTAGCTGCCAGCAGTGCTGTTTCCACAGCTGGAAAATGTTAGGCCCACCCCATACCTCTCCTCCTTCTCAGGCTTTGGTCATGAGTCCCAGCAAATCTGCATTAAAGTACCCATCACAAGATTGGCAAGCCTGCTGATAGAGACACTCTTGCAAGACTGACAAACACATCACCTCTTTCCTTCTAGCCCTTGTTTATGAGTTAGGATGCATTCATCTGTTTTGAGACCTGACTGTGTCTTCTGTCTACTGACTCATCCCTGAGTCTCTTATTCACAGTCAGAGAAAAGAGACCTTCACTAGGACAACAGCAGCTCCTGTGCCAAGGTGGCAGCATCTCAGGCTTGTTGTGCACAAGAGCCTGGTAATAGCTCATGCTCTGGATGATAGGAGTCACTTCTGAAATGCAGAGGCCATGGAAAGAAGGCTCAGGGACATCACAAAGCCTTCTAGGGTGATTGTGTGTCACCAGTCATGCTGATGAGTATCCCCAGCATGCTGAGTGCTGAACTGTGCTGACATTTCAAGTGTGCCCTCATTGGGAAAAGCATCCAGCTCACATACCACCAGTCCATTTCCGGAGTCAGGAACCAAAACAGTTCCTGCTAATTTGGAGAGGAAGCTCCAGTGAATAACAAGAAAAGAATACATCCCATTTGTGGTTGTTCAAGAAATGGTACCACACAGGCTGAAGTCATAGCTGCAGTCAGTTTGGCTCCATGGGCTGGCAAGTGCAGAGTTCTCTGCCCTGACAGCCAATACAGTTATCCCCTCACAGCCCCCTTCAGATACTCCTGCAGCAGTGCTTGGCCTGGCTCTGCCCTCTCCTGTATCCCATTGCATCCCACCACCTTTTCCTCTCCTGCCTAATGGTGCTCACATGATCCCAGATACCTGTAAAAATCCACATTTCACAGGACTTGCAGAGTTGTAAAAAAATGATCAAGGCTCCCCCTCTTGGCATATGCCTGTGTCAGGAGCAGACACTTCACAACCACTCTTCCTTCCCCATGACATTCCAGCACTTTGTGACCATCTTTAGGGAGGCCTCTCCGAGGAGCAGCTTGCTGAAACCTTCTCCTCCCTGGTTTTGGCTCCCTCCTCTTTGCCCCCTTCAGTTAGGACAGATTGTTCCGATTGTTGTTGAAACAAGCTGCAGATTGTTCTTGTTCTGTTCTTCGCTATTTCCCTCACTTTGCAATAATTAAGAACAGCTTTTCAGCATCAAAAAGTATTTGATCCTAAAATGCTGGGCCCATTTAACTGTTTTCCTCTGTGGACAAAAGAGAGAGGGTTGAGCACAGAAGTTACTCATGCATGTCAGAACTCCATTGCATTGTTTCAATGTGGTTGACAGAGAATTGCCAATATTTTTGAGAAATGTCATAGAATAAAAAAAACCTAACACCAAGAACATTGTTTTTCTATTTGGTCTGAAATATTAAAGAACTTAAATTGTCATTATTTCAAGGAACAGGCTAAAAATAATCAATTTCTAGTAAACATTAGTTGCTTAGCTTCTTAAAAACTGAAATATCTAGTGTTTTCTTTTTCCATTCTCCAACTGAAAACAGGCTTGTGGTAGATTTTCAAGAAGAGAAAAAATTTAAAGATAACTGCCTCTTTTTCTGGAGTGCTCCTGTTCTCAAATCACTTAAAAAAAACTTGCCAAGTGCATTTAGCAGCTGACATAGCATTAAAAAAACCCAAATTTTGTTTGTGCTTCCTGTGTGCAAGGGAAAAAGGCAAATAAAGGTAAAGGGTAGGAATGCTGTAGCTGTGCAGCTAGGCTGAGCAATCCATCACACAGGCACTGCTAGCAGTGTGCACCCTTGGGGCTGGGAATGCTCCTCAGCCCAGAGGGCCAAGAAGAGGGTCACTGGTGTGGGGTCAGACCTACGTGGAGACTGGGCTGGGGCTCTGTTACAAAGCTGGGATCCAGCAGGCAGGTTGGTGGTGACTACTCTCTCAAGAATTAGCTCAGTAGCATGAGCACAGTTTGCATGTGCCAGCTGATCTCTGCTCCGGAGAGCAGACAGTAAATTTCAGCTGGATAACTACAAACCACACAGGGAGACAGCAATTTTGGATATAAAAGCATTGTATTTAGAGTCAGAGTTCAGCTGTGTTTGGAACTAGATGATCTGTAAGATCCCTTCCAACACAAACCATTCCTTGATTCTGTAATTTAATTGGATTACAATTTGGTTTAAAATCAGAATACTTTTCCCTTGACAATGTACTTACCATGAGCATTTCTTTCTTAGTGTATGTGAAATTTTCTTAATTTTAATGGCAGTTAAAAACCACAGTGCCTTATCTTGTAAAATTAATCGTCTTCGTCTACATAGTGTTCTGGACCTTCATGCGTGCTATTTTTCTCTTAACCTGTATTCCACACAAGCAATCCTGCTGATTTTCCTGCCAAGAACAAGCAGATATGCTCATATCTGAAGAGCTTCTCCACAACAATCGTCACAGGTAGCACATTAAGAAACAGGGCTAGAACTCGTAAACTAAACTGCAAAACAACCAGGGCCATCTTTTTTTGAGACGCTTCTTACAAAGTTTATAGGACATTTCTTATACTTTCCCTCTCGCCTAAATTCAACACAAAATCTGAACTCTTAGAAACTTCAGTTGACTTAAATTGACTCTGTCATGAATTTACAGATCATGTTAGGCCTCATAGTATATTTTTCTTAGTTAATTCAGTCCAGTGCTGAACTACAAACTGAGCAGAAAGTTTAGGCTGTTCAGACAAAACCAACAATCAAATAGGCATGCATGTATTCAGTGCTAGTTAGAAAATGATGAGGAAAAAATTCAGAGTTCTGATGAAATCTCTATATCCTTTGTGATAAGTTCTGAATTCACTGAACTGTGCTTACAGCTTTGTGAACAGTAGCAGAGCAGGTACAACCAAATAAATTTCGCCACACTCTAATGTAATCTGAGACACCTGAAAGCCTGTTAACAATTTTTCAGATTGGTCACTCATTAACCATCTCAGAAATGGCACAGTCCAGTTTCTAGAGGATTGTAAATATCCATGTGTGTCTGTATGTGCCTGGGCTCACTTGCAGAGGGAAGGAAAGGCAGCAGAATGCAGCTGAGTATCCAGATATTAAATTAAGTTATTTTTTTGCTTTCAAGAGCCCATGCCTTTTGTTTCAATCTGCTGCAACCCTCTGAAAGTCAATGCAAATTCTGAACTTGAAGAATTTCTTTATTCAGGTGTGAAGCTGAATTCCAAGGACTAACTTGTTAAGTGAAAGCCATTTGTCTTTGCAGAGTGTGTGGACAGGCAGCAGCCCAGATAATGTTCACAGCCCTTTATCTCTTCTGCCTTCCCAGGAGGTCTCTGGAGCTCAATTCATAAAATAAAGATAGTGGACGGAAGGATTCACATTTTCACAAAGGTAGTATTTCTGAATCAGTAAATGATTAAATAAGCATTGTTCCCTGCTTGTGCATTAATGTGCAATCAGCTGCCACATGGGAGATATAAAAGAATATTCTAAGTCTTGCACAAGCTTCGCTTTAGTACCAGGAAGTACCTGTTGATGAGAGATAAGCAGCCTACCACGAGGCAAGTGGTATTAGTCTAGCAGTTGACTAAAATAATTTTCTGCTTTTGCCAGGAAATGATACACTTTTTCATTCTTGCTCAGTGTTTCGTCCATGGCCAGAACAGAGTTCTCCCTTCATTTCACACAAGCTCACACTGACTTGTACACGCTGGCTCTGCCATCAGCCTGGATCTTATGTGTTTACCTTGCTGCTGCCCCAGAGGGCCAGGAAACACACACAGGGTATTCCTACCCCTAAGGAGTCTATCACCATCTGTAGTCCCTGTACCAAATTGGTACCTTATCTTACTGACAATGTTTGTGACCTTCTGTAGACCAAGATGCTAATAAGATGTTTCTAGGCAGAAAGCAATTTTTCCTCATCATATGGGTATTTAACCTTTTCAGCTTTCTTCTTGCTGCAAATGAACACAAGCTCAGCATCTCCCCAGAGGTTCTAACCACCAGGAGGTCTTCAAAGTAGCAATTAATCATCAGGAAAAAAAAATACGCTGGTGAGGGATTTTCCTTTGTGAACCACAACTGATAGTCTTTTACTTACATGCTTCTATTATGTTTTGAGCAAACAATTGAACCTGAGAGTCTTTTCAACCCTATCAACTATGAAAGCACAGAAATGTGTTCCATAAACACAACCCTGCACAAGGCCACCAGGGCAATGCAGCACTTTCCCACAGTCACTTTCCCTCCATCTTGCCCCTCAGCAAGGGGCAGCACAAGGTGTCTCCCGCTCTCCCCTGTTCTCCTCTCTGCCTGTGTGGGCAGAGACAAGACGAAAAGGCATTATTTTAAAAAGAGATAAAATTAAAAGGCTCTCAAAACCCCACAGCAATTGTTCAGGGAAGCAGCGTAACTGCAGGTTGGGCCAGCCACAGCCTCCAGTGTCACCTTGGAGACCAGCTGGCAAACTCCAGGCCTCCCAAAAGAGGGGGGGCCAAGGCAGCCGGGTGTGTAAACAAGTAAAACGAGATGGCTAAAGAAGCTTTGCAGTGAGGCCACGGCCCATTATCACCTGAACTTGTTGCTTGAGCCCAGAATACTATCCAAGCCTCTGGAACACCTCCGAGTCCTGAGTGGAAACCCCAGATTCGGAAGAGCATTGCAGGTAAATGACTTTAAAAATATATATATAATTTTTAATTTAAATATACAAGCATATATATATTTATATATATGCATATATGCAAAAGAGCAATTGCAGCAATGTCCACCTGTGAGAAGGTTGAAGCTGCATGATGCTGGTCACTATGGAGAGAGAGAGGTGGGAGGCTGCTGCAGAGGGTCAGTGGGGCTGGGAAGCCAGATTTTTAAGGAGGTGTTTAGAGGGTTGTCAAATGCTCCTGCAGTTTTCATGCTTTTAATAAATGAATGAAATTATAAGAAGTAAATTAAACATGTGCAATTGGTTTAGGCCACTTAAACTATTATTACATCTTGAGATCTTCTGCTCTGGAGTGGATGGTGTGCCACTTGTGTCTTTGGCCAGGACAAGGGCATTCAGGGGCCTGGGCAATCTGGAGGTAAATGTCCAGTTGGGACTCTGCCCATCATACTGCAGTGGTTTTTAGGGTTTTCATAGGAGGCTCTTGGGTTCAGCTGAAGGATAATATCAACACAAATGTTGCAGAGCCTAGACTAAATCTGACTCTTTCCAGGTTTAATCCTCAGGTGCAGAGGAATATAAAGGGATCTGGTTGCTGAACAGAGTGATCTAGAAAGATCCAACCCAAAATTTAAGGCTTTGTGTTTGTTAGGAATACATGTAATCATTTCTATTTGGCCTGCACAACCCAACATCACCTATAGAAACAAACAATGCTGACAGCGTGGGGTATTGTATTCATAGCCTAGGCTGTTAAACAAAACAGAACTCTCTAGCAATCAGAATTAAAATAAACACTGCTGGTTAATTTCACTGAGGGAGACTGATCCAAGGGGAGACTGATAGTCTTGGATGAGATACACAAATTAAATCCATGTAGAATTACTGCTATGACCTGTTATTGTTTTATTAATGGTATTAAGATGTAGCACATTTGTACACGATGCAGAGAACTGTTCCATTCAACAAACCCTGATTGCATCTTTAATTACTTCACATTATCCAAAAAGGAGCAAGAGCAAAATGAAAGGGGAGAAAAGAGCATGTGAATTTCTGTTATTCCTCCCTCCTTGCACACTGATTTGGAATCTCTTTTCTTACAATACAGCCTAGGAAGTTTTAGCTCTAGCTTAAGCCTGCAGCCAACAGAAATAGGAAAAATGGTATAAGTGTCAGTGTGGACCAGGCTTGTATGTAGTAGGCTGGAACTAGTTTTCTGTATTTTCTGGATATATAAAAAGGGTTCTCAAATGCTTACTATCATGTGGCACAGGAGGCCATGTCCTTTTAAGGGGTTTTAGTGTAATGTGAAAGTGCAATTACTTCACAAACAGACTTTAATTGCTGAGTTTTGTATAGAAACATGTTGTTGGTGATTTAGTTAGTGAACATTATAGAGAATGCAGATTTCCAAAGAGTAGCAGAAATACTTATTATTAGTGGTTTTAACCATGATACTTGGGGGGGAAAGAAGTGGGAATATCTTTACCTATGATATTAGTGAGATTGTTGGAGTGCTCTGACCCATTTCAGAAGGAACACTGGGAAAAAATTGAAAAGTTCAGGAGCAACAGCAGAATTATCAAACATCCGGAAATTAATTTTGTACCAGGAGTCCTGAGCTATGCCTAATTACTAAGCTAAAGTGAGTTTAAAAAGGACCTTCAAGTACTTTTACCTGGACATATTTTTAATAGGTAGCTCTTTAATCTTGTAAAAGAGAGTAAAACAGCATCTAATAAAGTGGAAGTTCAGACTAGAAACAATAGATATTAAAATAAAAATTATTCAATACTGGAACAACTTAGCCTAGAGATGGTGAATTCTGAGGCAGAAATGCTCAGAGATATAGAAGCAAACATTATTCTTACTGCAGAAATTGCAGAGGATTGGCCAGGTTCAATGGCTTTTATTGAGGTTCAAGAGATCATAACAGAAAACAAATCCGATTATCCCTCCCTAGGCTCAATTCATGAGTCTTACTGCAATAATTATTTGGTGCACATTGCAGTATTCTGGAAATTACTCCACTGAACCTGAGGCAAGTAGATGCTACAGTCTTTTCATGGTGTGTGTGTGTTTGTGTAGATTTTTGCAGTGTGCAGTAGAGATTAATTATGTCCTTGTTGGTCTCAGTATTTATAGAACTCTATAAAGACATAAAATAGTGTAGAGAGAAGCACACTGCACAGTGATACAATTGCATCATGCACTCTGTATATATATGTACAGTTGCTATATGTTATATGTAAGCAATAGTACATTATTATTTATTGTAAATATAGTTTGCACTGGGTTTATGTAACCTCACTGTATTTTAAAGTCTTTTCAGCTAAACATTTCCCCTTAAGGACAGGTCATTGTTTGCAGAAAACATTTTTGGCTGCTGATCTCATACAGCTGTGAGATCTTCCTGAGCACTGGTTAATGAGTTCCCAGAAGAACTTTGCTTGCTCTGTCTGAAGCAAAGGCCAAAATGCTCTATATTTTACCCCTCTAGACTTCTACAGTAAGCTAGTTCTGAAACCACTTAGGGAGTACCAAAACCATTTAATTTCTCTCTTTTTCCAAGCTCAGCTGTAGTCATCTAAAGTGGTTATAAAATTCAGCTGCTGGCATTACCAGCAGCCATAGCCAATGCTCTGTACACACGAGTGGAGTAATTAAGGTGAAAGAGTTTATTTCCATGTATCTTACACGTTCTGTCTGACCATTTCAGTTCACACTTTCTGCACATGGAATGACAACAGTATTGGAAGTGCCATGTGCATTGACAGTGCCTCAGGGCTGCTCAGCTTTATCTCCTCATCCCAGCACTGCCTCAGCAGAGCACCAGTGGCTCTCTGAGTCTAGAGTTCTGCTGTAACTTCTGTGACTCTTGTGTGCCCTGACCTCATGGTGCTTGAAAGGCTGAAAAATATTTTGGGAGTTTTTATGGTCCACTGCAGACCCATCAGCCAGGCTATGGAACAGCAGTCTCGGCCATGAGCATGTGTCCAGGATTCACTGTGGCCTTAAAATATCAGTATGAGCACGAACAGTCCCGCTTTTCTTAGCACCAGGCACAAATAATCCCTGTGGGAGAGGGAGTGGGTCTCAGCCAGCCTGGGCATGCTACTCTTGGTGGTGCTGTTGCAGCACTGCAGAGGCACAAGCTGGTTTTCCCTGTTTTTTATACCACTGTTTTCCTCTGAGAGAAGCTGGAAGGCCTTTGTTGTCAGCATGTGAAATCCTGGGGTGCTAAATACTGTGAAAGTTTAAGGTATTAATTTGTTCTGCAGTTGTGTTGGAAAAAGCAGAAGGTGTCATGTGTAGGTGACGGCTGCTGCTCAGACATGCAATTGGAGAAATCTCTGCTCTGCAGAATTAAGTGGAACAAAAGTTTATCAAAGGCAAGGGTCCTCAGCCAGGTTAATTTTTGTCTTCCTATGGTCAAATGATAGCTGCAAGCCTGGCCAGGTGGAAGAGGCTTGGCAGGGATGCTGTGGACAGAAACACAGTTCCACTCTAACAATTACACCATAGGCAGAAAATTCTTACACAGTTTCCTGTCTTCAGCTAGATTAATCACAGGGTGATTGGATGAGCCCTCCTTTCATGGTCGGTGGCCTGTATTGGCAATTTCCCTTTCTGATAGAAGGATATAAGGAAAAGGAAATAGAGGGTCAAAATGAGGGTTCCTCATGAAAGAGTAGCTACCAGCAGCTTGCAGGTTAGGAATGTGTGATGCTTTGTATACTAAGGCAGGTTTCAGCACTATGTCTGACTGTGCATTCACAACACATCAGTTTTCGTCTTCCAGATGTCGGGCACAGCAAGGCATGACCGAGAGATGGCAATCAATGCAAAAAGAAGCCTGTCCAAAACCACTGACCCTTTAGAAAGACTTCGCCTGCAGTGTCTAGCAAAGGGTTCTGCAGGCATCAAAGGACTTGGCAGGTGAGTGTGCAAGACATCAAACCCATTATTCAGCCTAATAGTTTTAGCTGCAAGAGGCTCACACCCTAAACTGGTGTCAAAACTTGAGTTTCCTCATTTCAGTGCAAGTGCCACAACCCACAGAGCCTGGCACTGGGGCTCATGCATTTTGGGACACAGGACTGACCTGCTCACCTACTGAAGGACTGAAGACTGTGAAATCCCTCATGAGAAAGTCCTTTTGTGAGACCCAGAACTACTCCTGCCAGAAAAAGGAAGGAAACATTAACCATATATCTCTCCTCGGTGTTTTGTAAAATTATCTTAAGTATTTCAGCACTGGAGATTTTAAGCTTCCTTCCCTTTAGCATATAATGTCCTTGTTGTAGTGGTCTATTAGCTGTCTAGTTTATGGGAGGCACCTAAAATCTTTTTGCAAGCATCCCATCCCTAGGAAAGGGGAGTTGCATCACAAGCTGAGATTCCTCCCAGGCCCCATAAACCACAAATGGATCCAGGTGGTTACCAACTGGAACTTCATCTGAATGTGGAACTTCATCTACATGTGCAAATTGCAGAGGGCAGAGGACTATAATGAACAGGGATACTATGGCTGCCTTTACTCATTTAACTTCAAATGCGTAATATTCCTGCATACAATTGAAACAAGTCATCTCTGCTGCCAGTAAGTGTAGGGGGGGTTTTGGTTGGGATTTTCTTTCCTTTTTTTTGCTTTCTTTCTTTTTCCCCACCTTTTTTTTTTCTCCTCAGAATACAGAACTATGAGAGAATATTATCTCAGTAATGTGACTCTCTACTTCAGTACTGTGCTAAACCACTGCAGCACTCTCCATGTTTTCCTGTGCATTTTCCTCAAATTTTGTGTTTTCCACAGAGTATTTCGGATTATTGATAGTAACAACAGCAGAACCCTTGATTTCAATGAGTTTCTGAGAGGACTACGTCAGTATGCTGTGATGATCAATAAGGAAGAAGCACAAGAGCTTTTCCGGATATTTGATAAAGACGGCAGTGGAACAATTGATTTTGATGAATTTCTTGTTACACTGAGAGTGAGTCTGGGAATTCATGTTGTTATTGCATTAAATGGATGAAAATGTAGCAGAACAGAATGAAACAAAGTAGAATAGAATATTTGCAAATAGTTGAGATTTTCATTTCAATTAACTGTGGCCTTGCTTTAGATACCAAAATTCCTGTGCTGCAGTCTGGGTACCTGTGCAGTTCAGCCCATCAATCTCACTTCTTTTTGGCCATTTTATGATGCATCTCTTTATAACATGAACTTATTCAGAGGAGACTTTCTCTAATCCACCACGGTGACTGATTTTGTCCAAAGTATCTTTGCTCTGCTGAAGCCTAAACAATTTAAGATAGAAAATATTAGTACTTAGGATAATTAGTAATTTCTTATTGGAAATATTTAAAATGGGCAGATCAGAAAAGTGTTCTAGGTAACATTTTCTCTCTTATTTTCCATTTACTATAGTATGGTTAGGCACTGAATAGTCTTAATCATATTGCCCTTTTGAGGACATATTGCCCTTTCTAGCTCATGGATAGTGTAGACTATCACCACTATATTATCTACCTTGAAAATTTTGCTGCTAGCAACAGTAAGTACTTGAAGTTGGAACTGGGCAAATAGTTGGCAAAAATAAAATTATTCCGTGAATAAGCAGCCCTTAAAACCAAAGGCATTCAGGAAAGGTGGGTATGCTTCAAAACAGAGATCTTGAGGGCACAGGAACAGACCATCCCTGTGTGCCTGAAGATGAGTCAATGAGGCAAACATCCAGCCTGAATGGGCAACGAGGTCTTGAAGGAACTTAGAATAAAAAGAGGGTGTACCATCTTTGGAAGGAGGGTCAGGTTTCTCAGAAAATATTTAAGGGGCTGCTAGAGCACGTAGGAAAAAAATAGGAAAGCCAAAGCTTAGTTTGAACTTAAAATGGCAACATCTGTAAAGGATAATACAAAATGTTTTTACAAATATATTAATGGTAAAAGGAAGGGTAAGACCAACCTTTGTTCTCTGTTGGATGCAGGAGGGAACTGAACAACAGATGAGGAGAAGGCAGAGGTGCTTAATGCCTTCTTTGCCTCAGTCTTTAGTGGGAAGGTGGCTTGTCCTCAGGACAGCTGTCCTCTGGGTTGGCACACAGTGTAAAGGAGCAGAATGGTCCCTCTGTTACCCAGGAGGAGGCAGTCAGAGAACAGCTGAGCAGTTTGAATGTTTATAAATCTAT